>JAYXIM010045553.1:0-48005 GCA_037575425.1 Anastrepha fraterculus
ATATAGAGAATGAGGTAACATTAACATAACATAATATACTTTAACATAACATACCATAACATAACATAACATAACATAACATAACATAACATAACATAACATAACATAACATAACATAACATAACATAACATAACATAACATAACATAACATAACATAACATAACATAACATAACATAACATAACATAACATAACATAACATAACATAACATAACATAACATAACATAACATAACCTAACATAACATAACATAACATAACATAACATAACATAACATAACATAACATAACATAACATAACAAATTACCCCGTATTAAAGCACTTATCAACAGCTTTCATTTGATACCCATATTGTACATACACAACCAAAGGTTACCCGGGCCCACGTTTTGACCTATATCTCGAGACCCCAGTCACGGAGCGGCATGAAAAATACTCTGTACTAAAGCATTCACCAACAGCTTTCATTTGATACCCATATTGTACATACACATCCGAAGGTTACCCGGGTCCACGTTTTGACCTATATCTTGAGACCCTATCTACCAATAGGTATTCAAACTATACCATAATTATCTTCAATACCTACTTAACAATGTGTGTAAGTTTGGTTTAATTCCGTTCAAAGACACGGCGGGTCCACGTTTTGGCATATATTTCGAGACCCTAGTCATCAATAGGTATGAAAATTACCCCGTATTAAAGCACTTATCAACAGCTTTCATTTGATATCCATATTGTACAAACACATTCTAGGGTCCACGTTCTGGTTTCTATCTCGAGACCCTAGTCACGGAGCGGATGGAAATTCTCTGAACTAAAGCATTCACCAACAGCTTCCATTTGATACCCATATTGTACATACACATCCAAAGGTTACCCGGGTCCACGTTTTGACCTATATCTCGAGACCCTGTCTACCAATAGGTATCCAAACTATACGGAAACCATCTTCAATACCTCCTTAACAATGTGTGAAAGTTTGGTTTAATTCGGTGCAAAGACACGGCGGGTCCACGTTTTGGCATATATTTCCAGACCCTAGTCATCAATAGGTATGAAAATTACCCCGTATTAAAGCACTTATCAACAGCTTTCATTTGATACCCATATTGTACATACACAGCCAAAGGTTACCCCGGTCTACGTTTTGACCTATATCTCGAGACCCTAGTCACGGAGCGGCATGAAAAATACTCTGTACTAAAGCATTCACCAACAGCTTCAATTTGATATCCATATTGTACAAACACATTCTAGGGTCCACGTTGTGGTCTCTATCTCGAGACCCTAGTCACGGAGCGGCATGGAAAATACTCTGGACTAAAGCATTCACCAACAGCTTCCATTTGATACCCATATTGTACATACACATTAGAAGGTTACCCGGGTCCACGTTTTGACCTATATCTCGAGCCCTATTTCCAAAATAAAATATAATCCATGTTACTCGTGGAGGATGTAGCTTTCGAATGGTGAAAGAATTTTGCAGTTCGTTCAATGCAATGAGCAAGGTAACTACATATGAGCAAGGTAACACTAATGAGCAAGGTAACACTAATGAGCAAGGTAACACTAAAGAGCAAGGTAACACTAATGAGCAAGGTAACACTAATGAGCAAGGTAACACTAAAGAGCAAGGTAACACTAATGAGCAAGGTAACACTAAAGAGCAAGATAACACTAATATGAGCAAGGTAACACTAATGAGCAAGGTAACACTAATGAGCAAGGTAACACTAAAGAGCAAGGTAACACTAATATGAGCAAGGTAACACTAAAGAGCAAGGTAACACTAATATGAGCAAGGTAACACTAATGAGCAAGGTAACACTAAAGAGCAAGGTAACACTAATGAGCAAGGTAACTACATATGAACAGTAATGAGCAAGGTAACGACACATTTTTTCGTGCGTGCAGCCTGTTAAATCGAATTATAAGACGTTATCACGTCAAAAATAAATATAAAAGCATCTTATTGAACTGTTATGTATATATTTACTTTTAATATGAATAAATTTTATGTTTCATAATATTAAATTTCTAGCAATAGAGTCTCTTATATTTCTGCCAACACTATACAAACTACTGTTTTCCTCATTTTCAGCAATTTCCTCACCAATTGGATCGTTTTCTAATACGCTTTCTGTTTCAATGTCATCTATTTGATTACTCCTACATATGTTATGTAGTGCGCAACAAACATTTATTATCTTCACTACCTTTCGCTGTTTCGAACTTGAATTCGAATTTAAATGAAATCGGACGAATTACAGAATACCCAAAACAAAATCGTACGAATTGCCATTTCGGATACGAATTAAAATCGCGCAATTTCAGAACATGCCTGTATATCTTATATAAAATAAAGTCAACTTTTTGTGTTTGTTCGCTAACCGGCCGTGTCTTTACACCGAATTAAACCAAACTTACACACATTGTTAAGAAGGTATTGAAGATGGTTTTCGTATAGTTTGGATACCTATTGGTGGATAGGGTTCGAGATATAGGTCAAAACGTGGACCCGGGTAACCTTCGGATGTGTATGTGCAATATTGGTATCAAATTGAAGTTGTTGGTGAATGATTTAGTACAGCGTATTTTTCATGCCGCTCCGTGACTGGGGTCTCGAGAAATAGGTCAAAACGTGGACCCGGGTAACCTTTGGTTGTGTATGTACAATATGGGTATCAAATGAAAGCTGTGCTTTAATACGGGGTAATTTTCATACCTATTGATGATTAGGGTCTCGAAATATATGTATGCCAAAACGTGAATCCGCCGTGTCTTTGCACCGAATTAAACCAAACTTACACACATTGTTAAGTATTGAAAATGGGTTTCGTAAAGTTTGGTTGTAATTCGGAACACTGGCAACGGGAACAGCGTTCTTTTGAACCAGCCATAATGTCGTTTACTTTTTTAACGCTTGGGGCGGAACTGAACTGTCAAATTGACAGTGTGAGTTACAATGTGTCAATATTTCTTTCTGATTTGGATGCCATAAGGAGAAGACGTAAGGGCAAAGTGTAAAAATTTTTGGTGATTTTTTTTGGAGTGGATTTTGGAACAGTGAATAATTTCTAACGAAATTTGAGAATTTAATGTGAAATCCGAATGTTCAAATGAAATTATGTGTTCGTGGAAAAAAAAAAATTTTTCGTTTTTTTTTTTTGAAAAATATAAATGGATAATGGTTAAAAAAGCTCTAATGCTTAATAAAACATATAAATTGAAACGAAAAATTCATGGATGATCAGGAAAAAAGACGATTATTTCTTAGTTATTTATTTGCGATGATTTGAAATTTAAAAACAATATTCTTTTTTTATATTTTATATTTACTCAAAAACAAATAGAAAAACAAAAAATATTGTTTATGCCAAAGCGCTTGAATAAAGAATAAAGAAATAAATAATATCAAAACCATATATTTTCTGTTCTAAACCATATCTATTCTATTTTAGTGTGCCCAGCGAAGGGGGCCGGGTTTGCTAGTAATTATAATAATTTTTTTCAGCTGGTGCAGAAGATAACTACAAAACTAATGGAAATAAGTCAAAGTCTCTGCCTTTTGCCAAGCGTCAGCAAGTGGGGAATAGATGAAGGAACTGGTATAAGTGTGTTTGTAAAATTGTGAGTTATACCAGTTTAATCAGGTATAACCATACTCGCTATCGGCGAATCTTACTCGATACCTTTGTTGTTGCTTTCACATGCAGATTTTTAGTCAAGTTAATCTAGCATAGAGATAGCGAGCGAGTGAGTGGCGAATAGAAGAGGCCTATCTACACAAACACTGTAGACACAAATAATATTGTAATTGTCGGGCCAATTTTAGAATTCGTTCAAAGTTGTTTAGCGGTGAAAAGTGATATGAGCAATTCTAAGAATTTTTGGTTTTGTTGGACAAAGAAATTGCTTTAAATTTCGTTTTGTCACAAGCAAATGTTTATTTGTATATACAGTGACTCACAGCTTATTTGATGCAGATAATAAAATTTTTAGAAAAAAAAGGTGGGTGTAGCGTAGTACACATAACAGAAGTGAAACTTTCAAGGCAGACAAAGCAAGAGGGAGATACCCGAGAGAGAATGAGAGAGAGAGAGAGAGAGAGAGTGATAGAGAGAGAAAGATAATATATCTAAATAAATTCCCAACATTTGCAGAGAATACAAATAGACAAAATTTACAAAAAACGGAGAAGGGTCGACTGGTGTAGGTAAAGGCCGGACACAAACCGTGGCAACAACGCGCACTACTTCGAGCGTTTAACACCCGCACAAACGCAGCGATTCCAGAACCGCAGCAACGGCTCTAATTACCGCCGGACGCCGGAATGGATAGCACTTTATAGTTAGTACGCGCAAGCACTAGCCAGGAAACGAAAATAGGCGCCAAAAAGTAGCCACCAAAAAAAAAAAAACGCCAAAAAAATTGGGACCAAAAAACGCCCCAAACAGTAGGTACCAAAAATATATTTCTACAAGTTTGCACCAACAAACAAGCGCCAAAAAGTAGGCAGTGTTATTTCTCACTTGAAATTAGCAACCACAAGGAAAAACTCAGGAAAAATAGTCTAAAGTGTACCTAAGATTTATATAAGATATAGTCCTCTCTCTCTCCTTTTCCTCTACGTCATATCTTTTTTCCTCTCTCGCGGAACGAAAATGCCCAAAACGTTGCATGGCCGTGAAATTTTACTCACTATTCTCGCTCGTCCATCGACGCCTAAAAAGTTTCACTTCATAAATGACTCGATGTTTATTAAATTTAATAAAAAAATGTATACGGCTTGTAATGAAATATGTATGTACTGTTTACCACTGCAGAACGAACAATAACAAAAACAAAGCTTGCTGAAAAAATATAGAAACAAATAGTTTTCTCATGAAAATATGCTTACAGCTTAAATGATGCAGTGTATTTTATATTTTGTCTGAGAATGCAATAACGGTTAAATGTATTTTTTTGTTTAGCTTACCTTCTTAAGTCAATCTCAAAAAATGTTTGTAAAGAAAAGTTGAAAAGGTTTAAATTTTTTAAAATGGGAAAACGGACCTCACTTGAAAAAGGGAAGACGTTATTCGTCATTATAAAGAGGACAAGAGCCAACGAAAAATTGCAGAAATTGTTGCTATTAGTTCCTCGACTATCCTGCACAGTATAGAAAGGTTTCACCACGAAAACAGGACAGAAGGTAAGGGCAGATTTGCGCCAAATAAAATAATTAATGATGCAGATAAGAAAGTTAAAAAGAAACCCGATTTAGGCGCTCCAAAAGTAACGAACGAAGTGGAAAATACTTAGGGAAGATCTGTAACCCTGAAACTGTTCGTAGAGTAGAAGGACTGCCGGAAATAAGCCGTTGATTAATGCTTGTAATAGAAAACAAAGAATAGAGGTGTACCGACCACATTTGAACAAACATTTCGTTCTGGAAGTCCGTTGTTTTTGCGGATGAAAGCAAATTTAACCCTTCCAGGTCTGATGGGAAGTCCTGACCAAACCAAACCAAAACCAAACATCGCGCTTCAACCATGTAATACAGTTAACACGGCGGGGGCAGTGTGATGGTATGGGGTTGCATGACCTATTCAGGCGTCAGAAATTTAACATTTATCGAAGGAAACATGAATAAAGATATCAATCTGGAACTACTAAAAGATAATTTAGTACAACGTGCAGGTAAAATGGCAACGACCTAGCTTATTTACGGAAAGATAATACCCCAAACGCTGGTTACAGGGCCAAGTTCTCTGAATCTATTGCAGACCATAAATTTAACGGTTTTTATTTCAATAGGATCACACACTTCTTACGCAGTGGTAAAGGAAAGTCAGGAAGTTATCTATAATTAACATTATTGAACAGTATTTTTAAGCTATTTTAACAAAAATTATCATTTTTTTAAGTTTATTTTGTAAATTATTTCGAAATGTACTGCTTGGCAACACTGCGTGGTGAGAGAGCAATCAGCTGGGTCAAAACTACGGAATTTTTTTAATAATCGTGAAATAAAATCTACGGTACTACGATACGGAAGGAAGGAATTTTTCGTTTACATGGGGTTCTCATTAGTTTGATTGAAACAGCTGGGAATTGCGTTACACGGAATTGCGTTTACGGGCTTCACTGTTTTCAGCATAACACACTGGCAGATGCAGGTGGCAAGAACATTTCCGTTACACCAACAGTCACATCAGAAGTCATCCTACCCAGCGACATATACCGACTTATTCATGAACAGAGGCAAACAAAGTTACTTCGTGAATACTTGGTCGAATTACGTCGGTCGTGAAACGTCGTATTATACACGACTCCGTATTGGGCACACCATAATAACTAGCGTCCACCTATTACAGGGTAATACATCCAACACCTGTCCCTTCTGCCAAGCCACAGTCAGTGTGCATCTCCTACTGATATCCTGCCCAGAACGAGCTTCTCAAAGGCATCACCACTTCAGCAACACAGATCCTCTTCAACTTTTAAAAGATGCCACTGAAAATAACATTAAGAAAATTTACAAATGTCTAAAGGACACCGACCTACTCCGTCGTATCTGATCCAACACACATCACCAGCTAGCCGAAAGCCTCTGCTGCTAGCGCTGCGATTGCTTGAGTTGACTTATAATTTTATTATCATGTAAGCTTTTAAAAATAAAAAATAAAATAAAATAAATAAAATGGGCATTAGAGATGCGTTTAGGTTCTACCAAGACAACGATTCCAAGCATATGTACGTCTGGTATTGTAAAATCTTGGCTTACCTGGAACTGCCCACATGTAGTACAGACACCTGCACAGAGTCCAGAACTCAACGTTATTGAGAATTTGTGGTCAGTGCTGGAAAATAAAATAAGAAATCACAATATTGCTAATGCCACTGATATGAAACGGGCACTATATGAAGAATGGGATAAGTTCCGATTATTTAGCAAAACTTGTAGAATCTATGAATTCCCGATTAAAAGCTGTTCTGAATCAAAAGAGATACCCCACTAGGTATTAGACGTAATCATGAAATCGAAATATTTATGTGTTTATGTGTTTGGAATTCTTTTAATTTACCTAAGAAATGAGACTTTTTTTCAATTTCAAACGTTTATTAACAAGAAATGGTTACAAATTTAATCTTCAAAATAATAGCCATCGCTGGCGACACATTTTTCCCATCTCTCAGGCAATTTTTGAATGCCGCGCCAAAAAAATTTGCCGTCTTTGGCCGCAAACCAATCATCGAGCCATTTTTTGGCTTCTTCGTGAGAATTGAAGCGCTGCTCGGAAAGTGCGTGGCCCATCGATGCAAACAAATGATAATCGGAAGGCGCCAAGTCTGGTGAGTAAGCCGCATGCACCAGCGGTTCCCAATCGTACGTCTTCACCAATTCCCGGGTCGCTCTTGTTCGATGTGGCGGTGCATTGTCATCAAGAAAAACTCCTTTGTGACGCCGATCGGCATATTCTGGGCGTTTTCGGTGTGTAGCGCTGTTCAAACCGGCCAATTGTCGTTGGCAGCGTGCACCGTCAACTGTTTCACCTGGTTTTAATAGCTCGTACCAAATCATACCACGCTGATCCCAGAAAACACACAGCATCGCCTTGCGGCCGAAGCGATTTGGTTTGGCCGTTTTTGGCTTGTGGCCCGCCCGGCGGACCATACGATCGTTTACGCTTGGGATTGGAGAAACACACCCATTTTTCATCACCCGTAACGATTCGATGCATAAAAGACTTCCTTTTGAACCGGGAGAGCAGCATTTCACAAGTGGTTTTTCGATTCTCTTGCTGCCTTTCAGTCAGGCACCCATCTTCCGGCCTTTAAAATCATGCCCATGCCTTTCAAACGTTTCGAAATGGTTTTTTGGGTATATCCCAACTGCTCTGCCATCATTTCTTGCGTTTGACCATCATCTTCATCCAACAATGCTTGCAATTCGGCGTTCTCAAACTTTTTTCATTCAAGCTGTGACCTCAAAACTGTAACTGAAGTATTTTAATTTGCCATATCTTTCTTATGAAGAAACATCTTTTGTTATTTTATGTCATTAAATAAAACATGTTATATATCAAAAAAAAAGAGAACATTTTTTTCTGTAATGGAAATAATGAAATGAAAATATAATAATTTAAAGATTTTTTTTAGCTGCATCAAATATGCTGTGAGTCACTGCATATCTTAAAACAATTCTAAGAAGGTTGAGAAATCGTTAAAGACAAAACTGGCCTTGGCTTTTCTCCGAGCTCAAGAAGCCGCTCCGGGTACACAGCTTCGATACGATTGGGGATATAAAAAACGAAACTTTGCGCTGTCTAACGAAGCTTCTGCTGTTTAAAGAAGAACTTCAGCAACTTAACACTCTAAAGGCAATCAAATAGACTTAGAAGAGTAAATAATTATATTCAAAATTTTAAATTTCCCCTGCCAAAAGTAGTTTAGTAAACGATGAAAATTATTAGGTTAGGTTACGTTGTAATAGTTGCCCAGAAAGTGGGCCCAGTTGGACGAAAGAAAATTGGTTAATCATTTGTGATACCATTGTAAGGGGGAAAAAGAGGTGCAGGAAAACAATAGGACGAAAAGGAGAGGGGTGGGGGATTGAGTACTTGTGAACTATGAACGGTGACTAACTTGCGGCTGTATTAGCCGTTTTATGCTGCTGATGAAGTTCATCAGATTTTTGATATCAAGACCTGCTATGTCAGCAAGCGCAGAAAAGAAGTGAGAACCAAGATGCCTAAATGTTAGTCCTGCGAGAGCGGAGTAGCTAAGGAGCAGGTGCTGAGATGATTCCACATTATCCATACAGCTGACGCTGATGATAAGTATTAAAGTTACGTGAGTGACATGGCGGCCACCGTAGTTGAATGGCTACGTGCGTGACTCTGTAGCGCCTGTGTTCGAAACTCCGGACATGAAACAGCCAATGATAGAAAATTGGCATCAAACGACTTGGAGGGGTGACAATTGTCAACTTCATTTTACAAGGGGACTAGGTGTTGCCACTGACAATGTTTCACAGGGTTGCCACCTGTTCGAAATTAAAAAAAAAATTGCATGAGATATGCCGATGTGGGTATCAAAAGAATAGATATAGAGAGAGCATTACAATAGAGATATAAAACCCCGAATTTTTTTATTAATTTTATTATATTAAAATTAAAAATTGTTACATTAAAAATTTTAATGCTTTTAAAGAAACTTAGCCCTTTAATTTTTGCATTTGTAAGCATTTGTGTCAGTATCGCGACAAATAGACCAACAGTATTCGCCAAGCATATGCGTAATGTCTTGCCCTTTAAAGCGCTTTTCAATAGCCGCAATGTCCTGATGGAACCTTTCGCCATGTTCATCGCTACAAGCTCCTATATCACCGCTGGAATAACCGATTCTACAGTAGCGTAGGGAATTTTGTTGCGGCGAAAGAATTGGTACCCTTTAGTTTGAGTAAAAGTTACGCAAAAGTAGCACAGTTCACTGCAGTGCTCCGTACGTGGTAACCAAATTGTTGGTACAGAGTACTTTATTGTTGACCTTCCATCAGTAAACTTGCATAAATTTCTATAGCAATAGTCGCACACGACTTCCGGAGTATACCACAAGTAAGGAACATAAGCAGTCTTGAATATTTTCTGAAACGAATTAACCACTGTTTTCGTAATATTTTTAAAATTTTTACTTGGTGCGAATAAGCCACAAACGTAACAAAAGTTATTTCGAGCCGGGCACTGCATTTTTCGTAAGATGAAATATACAGAAAGACGTTTTCGTGCAACAGAACTTAAAACAATTGTCAAAGTATACGTCTCCTAGTAGCGCAACTGTCAGATGATCAAAAAATCTGAGAATTGATAACATTTTTTGACGTGATAACGTCTTATAATTCGATTTAACAGGCTGCACGCACGAAAAAATGTGTCGTTACCTTGCTCATTACTGTTCATATGTAGTTACCTTGCTCATTAGTGTTACCTTGCTCTTTAGTGTTACCTTGCTCATTAGTGTTACCTTGCTCATATTAGTGTTACCTTGCTCTTTAGTGTTACCTTGCTCATATTAGTGTTACCTTGCTCTTTAGTGTTACCTTGCTCATTAGTGTTACCTTGCTCATTAGTGTTACCTTGCTCATATTAGTGTTATCTTGCTCTTTAGTGTTACCTTGCTCATTAGTGTTACCTTGCTCTTTAGTGTTACCTTGCTCATTAGTGTTACCTTGCTCATTAGTGTTACCTTGCTCTTTAGTGTTACCTTGCTCATTAGTGTTACCTTGCTCATTAGTGTTACCTTGCTCATATGTAGTTACCTTGCTCATTGCATTGAACGAACTGCAAAATTCTTTCACCATTCGAAAGCTACATCCTCCACGAGTAACATGGATTATATTTTATTTTGGAAATAGGGCTCGAGATATAGGTCAAAACGTGGACCCGGGTAACCTTCTAATGTGTATGTACAATATGGGTATCAAATGGAAGCTGTTGGTGAATGCTTTAGTCCAGAGTATTTTCCATGCCGCTCCGTGACTAGGGTCTCGAGATAGAGACCACAACGTGGACCCTAGAATGTGTTTGTACAATATGGATATCAAATTGAAGCTGTTGGTGAATGCTTTAGTACAGAGTATTTTTCATGCCGCTCCGTGACTAGGGTCTCGAGATATAGGTCAAAACGTAGACCGGGGTAACCTTTGGCTGTGTATGTACAATATGGGTATCAAATGAAAGCTGTTGATAAGTGCTTTAATACGGGGTAATTTTCATACCTATTGATGACTAGGGTCTGGAAATATATGCCAAAACGTGGACCCGCCGTGTCTTTGCACCGAATTAAACCAAACTTTCACACATTGTTAAGGAGGTATTGAAGATGGTTTCCGTATAGTTTGGATACCTATTGGTAGACAGGGTCTCGAGATATAGGTCAAAACGTGGACCCGGGTAACCTTTGGATGTGTATGTACAATATGGGTATCAAATGGAAGCTGTTGGTGAATGCTTTAGTTCAGAGAATTTCCATCCGCTCCGTGACTAGGGTCTCGAGATAGAAACCAGAACGTGGACCCTAGAATGTGTTTGTACAATATGGATATCAAATGAAAGCTGTTGATAAGTGCTTTAATACGGGGTAATTTTCATACCTATTGATGACTAGGGTCTCGAAATATATGCCAAAACGTGGACCCGCCGTGTCTTTGAACGGAATTAAACCAAACTTACACACATTGTTAAGTAGGTATTGAAGATAATTATGGTATAGTTTGAATACCTATTGGTAGATAGGGTCTCAAGATATAGGTCAAAACGTGGACCCGGGTAACCTTCGGATGTGTATGTACAATATGGGTATCAAATGAAAGCTGTTGGTGAATGCTTTAGTACAGAGTATTTTTCATGCCGCTCCGTGACTGGGGTCTCGAGATATAGGTCAAAACGTGGGCCCGGGTAACCTTTGGTTGTGTATGTACAATATGGGTATCAAATGAAAGCTGTTGATAAGTGCTTTAATACGGGGTAATTTGTTATGTTATGTTATGTTATGTTATGTTATGTTATGTTATGTTATGTTATGTTATGTTATGTTAGGTTATGTTATGTTATGTTATGTTATGTTATGTTATGTTATGTTATGTTATGTTATGTTATGTTATGTTATGTTATGTTATGTTATGTTATGTTATGTTATGTTATGTTATGTTATGTTATGTTATGTTATGTTATGTTATGTTATGTTATGTTATGTTATGTTATGTTATGTTATGTTATGTTATGTTATGGTATGTTATGTTAAAGTATATTATGTTATGTTAATGTTACCTCATTCTCTATATCCATACAAAATATCTATCAAACAAATAAAATTAAAATTTTCTTTTGAAAAATGCAACCATTCCATCAATATTTTCTTATGACGTTATCACGTTAAACTATCGTCAGTAAACCGACTTTACAGACAACCTCTTTTTTTTTTTAATTTTACATAATAAAAACATTTCCACGAGTCTGCCTGCAGAAATTCAGCGCGATTGGATCACGGAAAAAGGGTTAAAAATTGAACCAAAGTTTTTCACACAGGCGGACTACGAGCTCTATATTTTATACATAAAAAAAATTCTGAAGTATACATGAAAATCGCCGATAGACGTGTATTTTTATTTTTTTCCCCCTTTCCGAAAAAGTATATTTGGTTCATAGGATAGAAAAAACGTTCGTTTTTGTAACGCAGGGTTATTATGCCTAAAAATTTCCATATTTCTTTTTGAGGGTGTCAAATGGCAGGTTTTGTACAAAATAATTTCTGCATTGTTGTTCCACACTATCAGCTGAGCAGCAGCAGCAACGTATCAAGCAAGTAACAGGGCTGCATTGCGCTAATTATTTCGTAGCTCGAGCACATCTGCCATTTCAAGATAAGAACTGAATCCTTTTAGCTTGAGGAGCATAACATCAATAAATTTCATAATTTCGAAAACATTTTAAACAAAAATTTAATTAAATAATACAATAATTTCAAAATATTTTCTACGAAAAATTGTCCAAAATACTCTAAATCCTCTTTAAACGCGCAAAGTTAAAATCTGATTTATTGCCACACTCAAAAGTCATACACATTTAATAGAAAAGTAACTTTGCTCGACTTTGAAAGCAAAAACCGAGTGCACGCAAACTCGCACAAGTCATTCGCTTTTGACCTCCGCAATGGGAATGCTGTAAACCCCAAGGTATATGAGGCTTAAAAACCATTTATTATCAACATAGTCAAGGACTTCTTATCAGCACCGACGAAAGCCATCAGCGAGCCACAACATAACATCCACAATTCATCGGCATTGCTATGAATTATTTTCTGCAATGAAGGATGCTGTGAACACGTCGTGTAGTGGAGAGCGCAACTCAAGCGTAGAGAAATTCTATAGCTACTCAATTTCGCTCTCGTTCTCTTTTTCGCACTCTCCCAACCGGCATTGCCGCAATGTGCAAGTGCTTTGCAGATTTCGCCATACTGTACGCTCTTAGATTCCACAAAAGGACTGGTATGGTATGAGCGAGAGCATGTGACCAACAGCCGTTAATTATCACAGGATTTACGAAGCTGGCAGCAGCAGCAGCAACAGTGCCAACTATGACGATGGTGCAATTTGATTTCATGCGTCAGTTCACACCTAAAAATTGTTTGGGGTGCTACCACCAGAGCATTCTGAATGCAATACAATTTGACATGCTTTGAGTTTATAAAATCGCAAAACGAAAATATATTTAAAGCATGTGCGCGCATACATCCTTACATATGTACATACATGTGTATGTATGCCCGTAGGTGTGTCTGACTTTAAGTGCGAGTCTCACCTTTGACAGTGGACTTCTTTCTCATAGCACTTTCTTTGGCTTACTCTACATACATACGATTTTTTGCAATGCCGTCGACGACGTCGGCGCTCTTCAGTTTTGCACGAAAAATCTCATTAAATGTCAACACACAAAATTAAGTGATACTTTGAAAATTACTTCATTATGCCGCACACTTCAGTTGTCGCCTTGCAGTTGTGGCACAGCCACTCCCCATTGGGCACTTAAAATTGCCCATAAACATAATTCCCTTTTAGTTTGCAAATCTTGGTCACACTTACATGAACCCTATTTTCTTTATGCTACCCTCTTTTACTTTTGTGGCTACGTCCTGTGCATTATTCGCATGACAAACGCCGACAAATATGCTTTACAAAATGTTGTGCTAGCAATTGAGTTTGCAAATTTGAAGGCCGCAAAGTAACGAATGCGACGATTTATGAAAAATTTAGTGCATGCTTTCGGGCGCAAAACTTTATTAAACATACATATTTACATATGTACCTGCAAGTCTGTGAATCATCAAGTATTTTGTAGTAAATTCCCTTAGTTTAAGACTAGCGTGGAAGTAGCGGCGTTGGGAGAGTTACGGGTACGCGCTCTGTGTTTATGCAACGCTATTCGAGAGAATGGTTTGTTGACGGACTATACGCATGCTATCGATTTCGACAACTCACCGCTTTATGCACCAGCTTAATTAGAATTTGTCCAAAAGTCGCGGATTAATGCTTGTGATACCGAATCGGTTGGTTAATTGAATGTGAGCAATAAAGCTTCTCAGTAAGCATCTTAGGGCAACTTTGTTAAAACAAAAATCCGTAACATCTGGATGGAGAAATCGTCACGTGATGAATGGAGAACACAGATTTGAATGAATTTTGGTTTGAACAGGTTGACCAACAACTAATTCTCCGCATCCACCAACTAATTTTGGCGTCTTGATGCGCTATTTCAATTTGTCAGAGTTTCTTTTTGAAAGATTGAATATTTTTCAAGTCATTCGGCATCGCTAACTTCGCCTTGTTATTATTTTTCAAGATGGCTTAGAGTGAAACGTAAGTGGGGAAAAATTTGTATTAAATTTAATTTCTGTAATGTGGGTAGATAGGTTGAAGTATCACTCCGGCACTCCCCAAGTAGCACTAAAGCGCCGTTCTGATACCATTATGAGACCGCAGCCAACCAGAGCTGTTGATGTAATGGAGAAGGTTGATGGGATTTAGGTTGGCGCACTGCCCCAGGCTGTCGAAGAACGCAGCACTCAGTGAACTTAATCGTCTAGCTGCCAAACCTGGACATTTACAGAAAAAGTTTTCAACAGTCTATTTCTCTGAAAGGTCCCCACAGCTTTCTGCCATGGGGATTAAATGCTAATCTTAGCTTTTCCATGTATGAGCCGATCATCCACACACAATGAGTAAACACAACTACGAGTTTGGAAATTGAATAGCGCGGAGTCCCCTGAACTTTGTGAGACTGGATTTTCGAAATAGCACATGAAGAAATGGAGCTTCTTCATCTTTTCTGCGCTTTCCTAAGAAATAAATTGTGCCAAGTCCCTTTAATAACAGTCAGGAGGATGTCGATGAGCAAGTAGGAGGTCTCTGAGTCCAATATAGTCCCCTTCCTGGCAAGCTCATCAGCAATTTCATTTCTCTGATCTGGGTTCCAGGACGTAGGAACATACCCTGCACTACCTGCACATCCAAGCACACAATTTGATCTACTCCTTACGGTACACAGGACAGGGCTAGTTTACTGGGGCGACAGCCTTTGGTCAGGAAAATCCCGAGTCATTCCGGTAACGTAGAACCGGCTACGTTCTGGATACTGTAAACTCCTATCCAGAATCGATCCCGACATACCAAACATATGTTGGGCTTGTGAAGGCACTCCGCACGCACTAGCCACCTTTTCACATGACCTATAAAACCCACACATCTAACCCCCTCTCTGGACCCAACCTATCGAAACAGCAACTTTCTTGGGCCTATCATTAGATGAGCTAGACGAAGAGGACCGGTGATTACACTACACTGACAGGGCAAAGTTACTGCTACAACAGCAACATCTTCTCCTTACCGGCATTGTCTTATTTGGATCTGCTCCATGGCGTCGTCAGAGCTTTGACCGCGGCTTGGCTATTGGTAACTAAAAAAACAAAGGAGAAAGGAGGTGCTGTGGAGAAAAGGTTTACGAGAAATCAACGGCGATTTTAAATTAAGCCGAGACGATATTACCCGCGTGCAGTGATTTAACCCAAGGACACACTACTGTAAAAACGAAGATGGTTCACTCTTAACGAAAAAAAACCAAATCCTCGAAAGGTGGGCAACATGTTTTGATGAAATTCTTAACAGAAATAGGTACAGGTATTGAACTCGAACACCCACAGTTAAAGTCTTCAGAAATAGTGGAAGAACTTACTTTCCAAGAGTTCATGGCGACTATTAAAGCCAAAAACAACAACAAATCTTGTGGTTTTGACGAGATCCCAGCAGAGCTCTTTAAACACATGAGTAATAAAAACCTCCTTACCAAATATCAGTTGGTTTGCGAAATCTGGAATGAAGAACGTATGCCAAATATGCAGGAAATTGGAATAATTGCCCTCTACAAAAAAAAAAGGAAACATATTGATCTGTGAAAATTACCGGCCCATAACGCTTTTGAACAGCATCTACAAAATATTTTCAAATATTCTAAGCGCTAGACTTAAACCCCATGCTAAACGCATCATTGGTAGCTACCCGGCTGGAATTCGAGAGGGAAGATCAAGGAATTACCAAATTTTCGTACTAAGACACATTTTAGAAAAGTCCCGCGAATACGACACGACGACGTATCATCTTTGCAAAGACTTCAAAGCAGCTTTCGACAGCATAATTAGGAACCAGCTCTTCTTAGCGATGGCAGAATTCGGTAATCCCGATAAGTTAATAGGACCATGCAGAATGTAAGGAACGTAGTAAGAGTTCAGAATGATCCGTCGCGAGAGCTCGCCACCTTGAACGGACTTCGGCAAGGAGATGGGCTGGGAGGTAAAATATCAGCGTGTCGTAATGCGGAGAAAATTAGAACTCTCAAACAGCAAATTATCGATTCTCTCGGCTTCAAGACTCTATTTGTCATAAGAAAAGGTATCTGTGGCAAGACCAATAGGCCTTTTCTCAAAAACAGGTACTTTAAGTTATTCAAGCGGCTTTCAAGCTTGTGATGCGAGCAACTTTTAGCCCTTAGGTTTGATATATTCAAGCAAACAACATCAGCCGTGAATTTTACCAAGTTAGTTTTGCCAGGAGAAGGATATTCTTGCACCTGCCGCATCTGTGGATCGTCTCTTTCAATTTGGGTTAAGGTATGGCTCAACTGGAATTAGTTTATTGCTTTTGTATTTTTCATTTATTTATTAAAATTAAATTATGCATTCTGTCCTTTACAAATAGTACAGTATTTATTACCTCGAAATAGGAACTTCATAATTTTAACCCTCACATCCCATGGCCATACAAGAGAACAATAAGCAAGGATGCTCTTAAGAAAGGGCAGTAGAAAATCATCGATTAAACAAGCAAACAAAAGGAGGAATGGACAGCATACAAACAAGACACCTTCTTGACCTTATTTATTTACAATTGCCAACACACACACACATACACGCGCACACAGTCACACAAAGGTGCTACGAGTTCCATTTTCCTTCCTTTCATAGATCCGCCTATGTGTGAGTGTAAAAGTACAAACTCAAGTGAAAAGAACATTTATAAATGAAACCAAACAGAAGAAAAAAGAAGCATACGACATCAGCAATTTACTCGTAGTAAAGATAAAATCATTAAAACTCACAAGTATTGCTGTGGTGTGGCGTCGAATGGACCGCTGTTGGAGAGGTCGAAAGTGTGAAAATAAGTGTGGCCAAAGAAAAGAGCGGAGGTATTGGTGAAAAGTGCTATGGAAAGGCGATAATTCCTTACACACTTATCCACACCCATTGCGGGCTGATTGCTTTAAGAAAGACCAAAAAAGGCGGTATTGGGGGCGGGGGTCGCCCAATTGCTTGTTCACACTTGCATGTTTGTGTAGTTATACATATGTAGATTAAAGGGCTGTAATTGGTTTTAACACGCTTACGCCACAGTGTGAGAAAAGTTGAGCGAGAAGAAACTGAGACCTGGCGTCTGAAAAAGCAGGACACAACAGGACTTCATGCTGAGAACTTGTACATTGGCATAGGTCAAACGTACGTTCTTAGGAGTATTTATGTAGCCAGTTTGAGCATTGTTTGACTCGATTTTAAATATATACATACATACATACATACAAGCATATGGACATATCCATATATGTATGTACTTAAGCTCTTACTTGTAGTATTAAGGTGCTCCTCCATGCAATTCATCAAATTTTGTGTCTGGAGAAGATGAAGGAAATGGAAGAAAATTCCCAATATCGTGTGGAAAAAAGTTGTCAAAATTCAACTAAAATTTAATGGTCTATAAAACTGCATACCCTGCAGTTTTCTAAAGATTCTGTTTAGAAAGTTAAATACTTTGATGGAAATTCTTTTAAATTTGTTACATTCTTGTGAAATTTCTAAATACTTAGTAAGTCTGATTTATAAAGGGAATGAGCTATATTTTTCCAAAAAAATTTAATATGAAAAATATTGCAATTATTGTCCAATGGTCACTGTGTGACAAATTGAGGGGGGCTAGGCATTCTCTTGGTGCTGGAACAAAGACTTCGAGTGAGTATATCAAAAAGCGCAAAGAATGCACACAGTTCTTTAGTAGTCAAATTAAGTTTACATATTTGTGACCAATGTTGTTTCGAAAAATTAGAAATAGCATTTAGTGCATCAATATGAGCGAGACAAGATGTTTGGTCAGGTAAAATAAAATTCCGTAAAACAAGTCAAAAATTACGTAAAATAATTTAACCTATTATTGCCCCTCAAAGTTGGTCTTATTGATGCTTAACTTGGCAGATACCTAAAATGTTCTGTTAAAAAACGAGTTAGAATGCCAAAAGGTTCTACAAATATATTTCTTGGAAAATTTCAATGTGAGTTTTCTTTCATAATAACCGTAAACAATTCTCAAATTAAAAATAAGTAATACTTGTGTTATATTTTCTTTTTCTATGTACATATACACTGCTGGTCTTAGGATAGACGCACCATGGTTTTTTTTTAAACAAAATCAATTATTTATTATCATGCTTGTTCTAATTGCCCAAAATGATTTTCTTATCAAAGTGCGAATCTTGTTGCTGGTTGATTTGCGAAAAAATAACTGTACATTCGGAGATTATAGAAGTTTCTATGGCAATCACACGTGCTTTCGGTTGGTCATTGAATTAGACGCAGCTTAAATTTCTTCGTATTGCGTGGACAAGTGTAAACTTTCGTATTGAAAAAATATCAAAAATAAACAAATAAAGTGTTTTCGAGCTACATTTGAAAAAAAAAAATGGGAAAAGCTGCTGTTATGAGCTTATTGGAACGTCAAAAAGTAGACTTTCTTCACTCGCAAGGACTGTTCAATGGGAACATTGCCAAACAAATAAATCGCAGCTCCAGAACTGTTGAAAGATATTTGAAGGATCCAGAGGCATGTGGAAATAGCTTCCAAGGGGGGAAAAGGCACTATCAAAACAAGCAGTACGCCAAATTGTTAGAATTGCTTCGAATTCGACTAAATCTGCTGCTAAGATCAAGGAATTGGCCGGAGTAAAAGCAAGCCTTCAGCGTACGATCAGAAATGTAGAATACCTGAAGCGTCTAAAAATCAAGAAAAAACCCCCTTTGAATGCAATACGCAAAGAAAACCGGCTTCAATTCGCGAAAGAATACATGACGTGGACTGTCCAATCTGACACTCGACTAACTGATTGGCGTTCAGATGTATTTACTGATGAAAAACGTTATAATTTAGATGGCCCTGATGGATTTCAATATTATTATCACGATTTGCGGAAAGATGAGCTATATTTAAGTCGCCACCATAGCCGAGAAGGGGGAATAATGGTATGGGGTGCTATCACGTTTTATGCAACAATTGATTTGATTTTTATCGATCAAAAGATGAACGGCGATCGCTTCAAAACATTGTTGGAGTCCGTATTTCCAAAATTAAAAGATCTCTTTGGACCAATTCCTTGGATTTTTCAACAAGACAATGCTCCTTTTCATAACTCTCGAGTAGTAAAATCTTTTATTTCGAGTCAAAACGTTAATATCATGACCTGGCCACCATATTCTTCAGATCTTAATGTAATTGAAAATGTTTGGGGCTGGCTAACACGGAAGGTATACGAAGGAGGAAAGCAATACGAAGATAAGGAAACATTAAGTGCAGATATTAAACGTGCTTGGATCGAGATTTCCTTGAACTACACAGATTCCTTGTATCATTCTACGAAGGACCGGATTTATGAAGTTATTACTAACAAAGGAGGCAGTACTCATTACTGAAATTATTTTATTTTTTTATTTCAAATAAATCAAATAGTAATTTAAGTTAAAATCCAAATACTTTTCTTATAAAAATTAAAAAGCTAAAGTGCGTCTATTCTAATGACCAAGAAAAATTCGCCTTATTTTGAGTAGCTTTAAGAAAATGTTTGAAAAACACAATTGTGTTAAATATGTATAATCATTTGAATATTCTTTTTAAAGTATCATTAAATAAGAAATGTTTTTGCATATCAACTTCTTTTCTATCGTCCTTTAATAAATAAATATGAAGCAAAGCTGTATGCAACTAAACGTGCGTCTAACCTAAGACCAGCAGTGTATATGTAAGTACAAACCCTCATGCTCTTCGATGACTTTAAGAAGGCACTCGACACCTTCAAACTAGACTCAGTATGACTGGCATTGAGTAGAAAGGGAGTTCCCGATAATATATTCCGCCTCATCAGAGCCCTTTACGAGAACTCCGAACTGGTAGTGCCTCACAACGGCAACATCAGCGACTCATTCAATACCAACGCAGGCGTAAGGTAAGGTTGTCCCCTGTCGCCCCTTCTCTTCGCCATCGTTATGAGCTCATTGATCCTGCACAAAAGAGGCATCGTATACAGTTTCAACAGACATCTTGAGGACCTGAACTGCACCGATAACATACGCCTACTCTCTCAAACTCACTGGCATGCAAGGGAAGGCGGACAGACCAGTCACGCTGGCACGCACTGTTGGAATGGAGGTCAACATCGCCAAAACATAGGCTATGATAATCAACCAAGACCTATAATAGTTTACGCGTACCCGGTGGAATTTGTCGAAAACTTCTGATACTTCGGCTGCACTATCACGACAGGCAACGGAGCAGATGAAGATATCAACTGCAGGCTAAACAAAGCAAGAGCGTGTACGCCGGAAGAGTCTTGTCAAGGCTCTATGCACCCTAGTGGAGTGAATAAGGATATAAAAAAATAAAAAAAATACAAACCTTCATGTACAAAAAAAATAATCGTGCGATATTTTGATCAGTTTAGGTCCGTCACGTATTTTCTTCCAAATAAAGAACGCTCGATAATTCTTTTATATGGAAGAAAATGGCTATCGCCGTCAAAAATATATTTTTCTTTTTGTTAAATTAATAGTATTTTCAAACCACTTGCAACTTTCACTAGTTTTTAAAATGAATCGCCTATAAAACTACATATAAACCAAAAAATATTCTTAAAATTCGGTTTAAAAATTTGAAATTTTGGTGGAAATATGCGGAATGTTGTTATTATGCACAAAGTTTGAAGATACGATTTATATAATATTTGTTGCATAAAAGGTTAAACTTTTATAACAATCAATAGCCTCTTAAGAGAAAAAGTATAGCCAAAACGGATCCAAATGTTGCACAACTATTTTCTTGTCCATAACACATGGTTTATGAAAATAATCTGAAAATATTCTAAGCAGATTTCCCATAAGATTAATAATCGTTCATCTTAGGCTTCATTTGACTTAAAATTTAAATGTTTTACATCTGTTATAGTTGGCGTTTTCTCGAAATGTTTTATGACTCATCGATCCAAGTGTACTTCAGGAAGCAGTTCAGGAATTTAATTTTTCATTTTTTCCGATTGGTTGGTTGGTTAGAGTGGTGATTCATCCAGAATCCAACTAGCGCTTCCGCACCATTTTGTTGCCACATCCTCGTTACCAAATTGTTTAACAGTTATTTACAGCAGGACTATATCCAGTCTGTGCGGTTTAGGAACCTTATTAGGTTGTTGACGTCTAAGCCAGACAGCTGCTCGAGACTCTCGAACAGCGGTTTGCCCAGGGTTGACATTCTGTCCTTCCATAGGGCAGGGCATTCACAGAGAAAATGGAAGATTGTTTCTTTTTTCTCCGGTTGTTTACAACTATGACAGTATGTGTTGTGAGGGATGCCCATTTTGGGGGCGATAGACCAGAAGCCAGTTATGACTGCCGTAAGTCTACAGGTCTCCCGTCGTTTCATGTTTATTAATGTCGACGATTGCTTGAGGTTGTAGGTGGGCCATAACGTTCTGCTGATTTTGCATTTCGTCTGGTCTCTCCATCTACAATCTGCAATTCGAAGGTATTTTAGGGAAATTGCATTCTTGACCGCACCTAGTGGAGTGAATACTGGTACTGCAAGAGCGCTATTCATGGCAGATCCCCCTCCTGCCAGTTCATCAGCTTTTTCGTTACCTTCTATGTTCCGGTGTCCCGGGACCCAAATTAAGGTTACTCTATGGTTTTCACTCAAGTTGGTGAGGCTATTCCTACTTTGCTCCACCACTTTAGAGGTTGTTATAGTCGCGTCCAGCGACTGGATTGCAGCTTGGCTATCCGAAAGAATAGCGACATTAACTTTAAAAGAGAAATCTGCGATTAGTAACCTACAGGCTTCCCCAATTGCTAGTACTTCCGCTTGGAAGACGCTACTGGTATTAGGGAGACGCACAGATTTTTCAATTCCAAGTCTCTGAGAATATATACCAGCTCCGACACCACAACCCATTTTACTGCCATCTGTATAGACTGTGGTATCGAAGTTGTTTAGAGAGAATCCCTTATTCCATTCTTTTTTAGATGGACAGAGTGTGGCAAAATTCCTATTGAACGTTACCATCGGGACGATGTAGTCAGTCCTCACCGAGGTTAACTGAGTTTGTCGCAATAATAGACTAGCGTGACCATACGTTTTTTCTTTCCAGCGACCCGCTTCATTTAACCTAAATGCACTCATGGTTGCCGTCTTCTTTATATGTAGGTCTATTGGAATAACGTGTGTCAGTGCATTGAGAGCCTCTCTAGGACATGATCTGATTGCACCGACCGTTATTGCACAGGCTGATCTTTGTATTCTGCCGAGTAATTTGGTATTGTACTCTCTCTTTAGAGCTTTCCACCAAACTACCGAGCCATACGTTAAAATTGGTCGTATAATCGCCTTATACAGCCAGACCCCATCTTCTTCCAAGCATACGTTTGCAGGCATATAAAGCAATTTCTGCTTTCCTTACCCGTTCTTCGACGTTTAACTTCCAGCTAAGTTTGGAGTCCAGAAGTACTCCTAAGTACTTTGCACTGGTTGATAGTGGCAGAGTTTGTCCGTTGATATTTGGTAGGGTGAAAGTTGGTAACTTGTATCTGGTGGTAAAAAGCATAAGTTCTGTTTTACGCGGGTTTAAACTTAGCCCAAATCCTGTGGCCCAAGAGTTAAGCTCGCCCAACGCCCTTTGGATGATCCCACTGATCGTATTTGGACACAGTCCTGACACCATTAGCACCACATCATCAGCGTACGCCACCACTGTTACCCCACCTCCGTTAAGTTTTGTTAAGATTTTGCTGATCACACATAGCCAAAGAAGTGGAGATAATACTCCCCCTTGTGGAGTGCCCTCGTGGACCTTCTTGGTTATGTTGATATTACCCATATTAGCTTTGGTGATCCTCGTTTCTAGCATGGAGATGACCCAGTTACTAATGCAACTGTCCACCTCCAGGTCTATCAACGCCCGTTGGATGGCATCTGTGCTAACATTGTTAAAGGCGCCTTCGATATCCAAGAACGCCGCCATGGTATAATGTTTGCTCTCTAGAGAGCCCTCTATTGCTCCAATTACCTCGTGAAGCGCCGTCTCCGTAGATTTGCCTTTAAGGTATGCGTGTGGTGCAGTTGATATACCAGAGCTCTCCAAAGAGCTTCTGAGGTGCATATCCAAAAGTCTTTCAAAAGTTTTTAACAGGAAAGACGAGAGACTGATTGGCCTGAAGTCCTTCGCTGATTCATGTCCTCTTCTACCTACTTTTGGTATGAAGACGACCTTGACTAGATTCCAGCTATCTGGAATATGGCCTAAGTTTAAACACCTTTAAAAATTTCCACTAGCCATGGTAGGATACAGTCCAAGGTTTCCTGTAACATCTTTGGAATGATCCCATCTGGCCCCGGAGATTTAAAGGGTGAGAAAGATTTGATTGCCCATGCAACTTTTTCTTTGGTAATAATTTCATTTGCAAGATGCTGTGGATTATATTGGCTCCGCCTAATCTTTCCTCTCTCCCTTTCGTAAGCGCTGCACCCCGGAAAATGCGTGTTTAGCAGAAGCTCTAGCGATTCTTCTGCTGTAGCAGTCCAAGTTCCATCAGGTTTCTTGACCCAAGAAGCCATTGAGTGGTCTTTGGAAAAAACACGGCTGAGCCTAGCAGAATCCCTGGTGGATTCGATTGACGAACAAAATTCCCTCCAGCTCTCTTTTTTGGCGGCCCTGATTGCCTTTTTGTACTGTCTCCGACTTTCTCTGTACAATTCCCAATTTCCCGTCGAGTAGCTGAGGTTAAACGTTGATCTAGATTTTCCCTTAGTTTTAAGAGCTCACTGCTCCACCAAGGAGGGTGAGTTTTTTTGCTAAATTTTATGGGGCAGGACGTTTTGTAGGCCCTACTAAATGCCTTTCCCAGTGTTATGACCCGATTGCTAAACCATTTTTTTTATTTTTTTTTGGAGAATAATAGATCACCTTAATGCTCATGGATTCGTACATATGTATGCTTGCTGCTTCCTTTATGTGTGTGCGAGCGACCGCTTGCTGTCAATTACAAACAAGCAGCCGTAAAGTGCAAATGGCGTATAAGGATAATGCAAGAAAGGACAAATGCACATCGTAATGACTTTGAACATTGACTTTGGCTTATAGTGCAGACTATTTCAATTGTTCGTTGACTTTTCACAAGTACTTTTTTTTAACTAACTTTTCTTGCATTTGTTCTGTATCATCTCTGCCGAAAGTATCCTCGGTGAAACGGCGCAGTGGTTTTTGTTACATTTTCATTCGCTTTGTAATAAAAACCCTGAAGTCTTAAGTAGCCGCGCAGCAAGAAGGCGGAAAGCTTTTATACAAGACAGCAAGCAGGGTTGGACACCTCAGGTACTTAATATCATTTTTGAACTTTGAAGTTGTAAGAAAAGAGCAAATAAGTACTTGGAAATAAAATTAGTACAGCATTAAGTGGGAGCAGATGGGATGAATAGGTGGAGTTTGTGTTAGCAGGTAGCTGATATTGTGCAGATAGCTATGAGACAAAATAATCGAATCATACTCAAGCTAAATAAATATGTACGTAAAGGGTGATCAGATTGTAGATACCTATTCCAATAGGGTCACACGTGACTGCGGTCAAACTAAATACATAACTTTTTTCAGTATTCTTTGACATTTCATCATAGAAAGACTTATGACTCAACAACGTTTACAAACCGTAGAATTGTATTACGAAAATCGACACTCTGTGAAAAGTGTTCATATCGCGCTCAGGCCAACTGATGGTGTTCAGCGATGAGGCTCACTTTTGGCTTAATGACTACGTTAATAAGCAAAATTGCCATATGAGCAGTCGATTGAAGAGCAATCCGAAGCCATTCAAGAGCAGATATTATATCCATTACATCTATTGAAAACAACCGTTTGGTGCGGCCTATGGGCTGGGGGAATAATCGGCTCATATGTCTTCAAAGACGAGGCTGGCGCCAATGTAACAGTGGATGGTGATAGCTACAGCGCCACGATGAATGACTTTTTGATGCCGGCAATTAAAGCCCGTGATCTCCACAATATTTGGTTCCAAGAAGACATCACTACTCGCCATACAGTCCGTGAAACAATGGATTTACTGCGTCGTCATTTTGCTGAGCAATTTATGATATCTCTCGTCTCGGACCAGTGGATTGGCCACGAAGATCGTGTCATATCACACATTTGGACTTTTATTTGTGGGGGTATGCAAAGTCTAAATGTTTTGTGAATGAGCCAGCTTCGATTGAGGTATTGGAAGCCAACATTACTAAAGTTATTCACGGGATACCGACCGAAGTCATTCAAAATTGATGTTGCGGCTAACATTAACTGAGAATATTTTATAGGTGGCATGTGGCATACCACATGTCCTCGTGAGAGTAAAGGCTGACATCACTGCCATCCAAGAGATGCGATGGACGGGGCAAGGAAAGAAAACCATAGGACCTTGCGACGTCTACTACAGCTGCCATGTAAAGGAGCGTAAATTCGGTGTCGGATTTGTTGTGGGAGAGAGATTTCGTCGCCAAGTACTGTCGTTCACTCCGGTGGACGAGCGTCTCGCAACAATCCGCATCAAAGCCCGTTTTTTTAACATATCGCTAATTTGCGCCCACGCCCCGACGGAAGAGAAGGACGGTGCGACCAAAGATTCTTTCTATGAGCGCCTGGAACGTTCCTATGAGCACTGCCCCCGCCACGAGATAAAAATCGTGCTTGGCGACTTCAACGCCAGGGTGGGCAAGGAGGGAATTTTTGGTCCCACAGTCGGAAAATTCAGCCTGCACAACGAAACATCCGGTAACGGACAGAGGCTGATCGACTTCGCCGGGGCCCGAAGCATGGTAGTCTGCAGCACCAGATTCCAGCATAAGAAGATTCACCAAGCCACCTGGCTGTCTCCTGATCGAAAAACACGAAACCAGATCGATCATGTTGTGATAGATGGAAGACACGCTTCTAGTGTATTAGATGTACGTACGATCCGAGGACCCAACATTGACTCGGATCACTACCTTGTTGCAGCCAAACTGCGCACACGCCTCTGTGCAGCAAAAAACGTGCATCTACCTACGCAAAGAATGTTCAACATCGAAAAGCTGCAATCACAACAGACAGCCAGAAGATTCGCCACTCGACTCTCACTCCTGCTCTCAGAGAGTACTGCCCAACAAACCGGCATCCACGAACAATGGAGCAACATTTCTCGTTCTCTACGTACCGCCGCCGAAGAAGAAATCGGATTCCGGCGAGCCCGAAAAAACAATTGGTACGACGAGGAATGTCATGCTGCCGCAGAAAGAAAGGATGCCACCTATAGAGCCACGCTGCGATCGGGCGCAACGCGAGCCATGTGGGATCGCTACAGAGAGCTGAGACGTATTATCCGAAAGAAGAAACGAGAGGCCGAAATACGTGAGTGCGAAAAGCTTGAGATGCTGGCCAACAGGAACAACGCCCGAAAATTCTACCAGAAAGTTCGGCGGCTTACAGAGGGTTTTAAGACCGGGGCGTTTTCCTGTAAGAACAAAGACGGCGAACTGGTGACTGACGTCCAGAGCAATCTTAAATTATGGAGGGAACACTTCTCGAACCTATTAAACAGTGACAGCTGCGCATGTCACCGAGAAAGTGAAGATCCCGATACCCCAATCGTTGACGACGGAATTGTCGTTCCGCTACCCGATCATGACGAGGTGAGAATAGCGACAACGCGGCTAAAGAACAACAAAGCCGCGGGCGCCGACGGACTGCCGGGTGAGCTATTCACACATGGCGGCGAGGAGCTGGTAAGGTGCATGCATCAGCTTCTATGCAAAATATGGTCGAATGAAAGTATGCCAGCCGATTGGAATTTAAGTGTGCTCTGACCAATCCATAAGAAGGGCGATCCTTCAATTTGTGCCAATTACCGCGGGATTAGTCTTCTAAATATCGCCTATAAGGTTCTAGCGAGCGTATTGTGTGAAAGGCTGAAACCCACCGTCAACCAACTGATTGGACCTTATCAGTGTGGCTTCACACCTGGAAAGTCTACCATCGACCAAATATTCTCAATACGCCAAATCTTGGAAAAGACCCATGAAAGGAGAATCGACACACACCATCTTTTCGTCGACTTCAAAGCTGCATTCGACAGTACGGAAAGGAGTTACCTGTATTCCGCGATGTCTGAATTTGGTATCCCCGCAAAACTAATACGGCTATGTAAGATGACGTTGCTCAACACCAGCAGCGCCGTCAGAATTGGGAAGGACCTCTCCGAGCCGTTTAATACCAAACGAGGTTTCAGACAGGGTGACTCGCTGTCGTGTGACTTCTTTAACCTGATGTTGGAGAGCATCGTACGAGCCGCAGAACTTAATCGCTCAGGCACAATTTTTTATAAGAGCGTACAATTGTTGGCGTATGCCGATGATATTGACATCATCGGCCTTAACAACCGCGCTGTTAGTTCTGCCTTCTCCAAACTGGATAAAGACGCAAAGCGAATGGGTCTGGTGGTGAACGAGGACAAAACGAAGTACCTCCTGTCTTCAAACAAACAGTCGGCGCACCCGCGTATCGGCACCCACGTCACTGTAGACAGTTATAATTTCGAGGTTGTAAAAGACTTCGTTTATTTAGCAACCAGCATTAACACCAATAACAATGTCAGCCTTGAAATCCAACGTAGAATCTCTCTTGCCAACTAGTGCTACTTTGGACTAAGTAGGCAATTGAGCAGTAAAGTCCTCTCTCGACGAACAAAACTAACACTCTACAAGACTCTCATCATGCCCGTCCTAACGTATGGCGCAGAAGCTTGGACGATGACAACATCCGATGAAGCGACGCTTGGAGTGTTCGAGAGAAAGATTCTGCGTAAGATTTTTGGACCTTTACACGTTGCTAACGGCGAATATCGCAGGCGATGGGACGATAAGCTGTATAAGCTTCGCGGCGACATAGACATAGCGCAGCGAATAAAGATCCAGCGGCTAAGTTGGCTGGGTCATCTAGTCCGAATGGATACAAACGCTTTGGCTCTGAAAGTGTTCGATGCGATACCAGCTGGTGGTAGCAGAGGAAGAGGAAGGCCTCCTCTGCGTTGGAAAGATCAGGTGGAGAAGGACTTGGCTTCACTTGGTGTGTCCAACTGGCGCCGGTTAGCACGAGAAAGAAACGACTGGCGCGCTTTGTTAAACTCGGCCAAAATCGCGTAAGCGGTTATAGCGCCAATTAAGAAGAAGAAGAAGAAGATGTGGCATACCACTGCGTCTTTTCTCGAGTAAAATCTGTTTAGCCGTACTTTGGTCTTATAAGTTCATTTCAGTGCGGCTTTCCAGAAGATCTAGGATTATAATGAGGTAGAAGCTTTTTATTCAAACCATCTTGTGCTGATATCGAACGTGAAGGAGCGTACTATTCAGTCTGGAAGGCTTTGCAGGGATCGGGTAATCAAACAGATATAAGTGAATATCGTAAAAAATCACCAAAACCACTTCAAACATCAAGTTTTGAGTGGGTGTACTACTAAGTGAAAAGCAATAATCTTTTCATTGAGCATTCGAAACATTTTCAGAAACTGTGATTGAAATTCTCAACTGTTTTTGATTTATGGTTCCCATTACGGTAAGGCCAAAGAACGAAGGCCAAATTTAAACTAAGGAGAATGAGTTTCAATCCAAAGTCCTAGTTAAAGAAGAACAGAGGTCATATGATTTGCGTATCAGTAGCACGTTTTAACTATTTCCAACAATTCCAACAATGAAATGAGTAAAGTTTACGTCGCTTTCTTTAATTTGTCATTTCTACAACTTTTCCATTATTCTCACATCCCCGCATTCATGCAAACTTATTTCAGGCATCTCAATAAACTCCCTTGAAATTTAATTTTCCATTCATTCGTTCGTTTTATTAATTTAAATCTTTAAACCAGCTAACAATGCGTTTATCTTCATTTTTATGTTTTCCACTAGGGAAAACTAAAACCTTAACAAATCACCCTCGAAATCACATTTTGTGTAGCTTAAGCTTCATTCGCCGCTTCCGCTGCTGGGGCAGGCGCAGCAGTGGTGGATGGCTCAGCGTTATTGCTATTGTCAGCAGAGCGTACGTCCACGACATCGGAGTCATCACCTTCGGATTGGGGGAAGGGTGGGAAGTTTTGCTCCTGTGGGTATTGTGGCTGCTCGGGTTGCTGTTGCTCGAGTTCTGGCTGCTGTTCGGGGTACTCGACGGGCACGGGCTCAGCGGCTGGCTGTTGTTGTTCCACCGGTTGTACGGCAGCAACTTGTTGTTGTGGCAGGTATTGCAAGTATTGTTGTTGTACTGGCACGACGGGTTGGGCAGGCAAAACTTGTTGCACCACTGGCGCAGCAACAGCAGCAACTTTGGCGACAATTGGTTCACGTTGAACAACAGCATTGAAACCATTTAAATCGTCAGCGGTGTAGGTAACAGTACGCTTGTAGCCATCAGCATCCACAACACTGTAGGAGCCAGCAACATTGCCGCCCGTGCGGGTCTCTACTTGGCTCTTGATGTCACCGGTCAGAGAATCGTGCACGCCATAAGAGAAATCGTAACGTGGCTCGGATTCGATTTCAACTTGCTTTACAACAGCTGCAGGTGCGGGTGCGGCAGCAACGACAGTTTTGGCGATAACAGGTGCAGCAGCGGCCACGTGCACGGCAGGAGCGGCGGCAGCAAAGGTCTTAACAACTGGTGCGGCAGCTACTACCGGAGCAGGCGCTACATATGACTTGGTGAAGACTGGTGCGTGATGGTAGACAGCAGGAGCGGCGTGTTGATACACGACTTGGTGGGCGGGGCTGGCATAGGTGCTGACGGCGGCGGGCAAGTGATGGTAAGCGGCGTAGGGGTTGTAGGCGTAGGTGGCAACGCCAGCCAAGCTGGAGCCGGCCACGGCCAGAAGAGATAAGAGGCTCAAGAACTGTAAGTGAGAGAGTAATGGGGGCGTAAATGTGAAATAGTTTTGGAATGTTTATATAAAAAATTGGTATAATAAATTTCATTGGTTATAACAAATTTTTATGTAGGTATATGAAATTGTAGATAAAAGTTGTTGGAAAAAATAAAAAATTAAATTTTGTCGTACAAAGAAGTTTGAATTTATTTTAAGCGCCAGTGGTTAATATTTTTGTGCGTTTTAATCTGAGTGGTGCTTCACACTTTTAAGTTAAAATCTGTTTCTGAAAATTTAAAAAGAATTTTTTGTATGTGTAGGAGTGGCCAATCTTGTTGCTATTAGTTTAGGAAAATTGTAGACTCTTTTATATACTTAATTAAAAACCAAATTGAAAGAACGATTTTTATTTTGAGTTATCTTTGTTTTGCATGGAGTTATTAGAAGCATTGCTTTAAAAATTAAAAAAAAAAATGGTTTAAAATAATTTCGTACGATTTTTTCTGTATTCAATAAAATAAATATTTTTGCAAATTGTTATATTTCAATATATGATAGGATAAAAAATGGTTATTTATAGAATTTTGGTAAAAATTTCGTTTTTCAAAAAATTATTTCGATAAGAAGAAGAAGTAAAATTGAAAAAAAAATTGTTTTATTAAAAAAAAAACAAAATATAACATAAATAACAAAAACTTTTTAGTTTAAAGTATGCATTTGCAGTTTTCAATTCAGAAATATAATTAAAATTCAAAGTAAATTTTTTTGGTTAAATAAAAAAAGAATATAAAATACAACAAAAATTTTTCCATTCCAAAAGTACCCATTTTTATATGTTTTATTAGAATATTTTTTCTATTTGTTTTTATAATATTTTATATGCGGATGACGTTTGTTTTTGTTAAAGAAAAATAAAGCAAGTTTTTCTAAAAATTCTGTTACAAAAATTAAAATTTAATAAAAAAAATTAATATTTTGGAGAAACAGAGAAACATAGCACAAAAAAAATTATATTTTTGACAAAAAAAATAAATTTTTTGCAAAAAAAAAATATATACATATGTATATATGAAAAATATATTCTAAATAAAAAATTTTATTTTATATATTTTAAATATTTTTTTAAATTATTTTAAGCTAAAATTGAAAAAAAAGATTAAAATTTTTTATTTAAAATTATAATTTTTATTTGGGTGTATCCACTCATACTCTCCTATACAAGCAAGTACCACTCTAGTATTTTGAAAAAATAAGCATTTTTCAAAAAAAAAAAAATTATTTACTTGTTCTCTAAACTTTTTAACAAAAAAATTTCAATCTAAAAAAAATTTGGTTTGGCTTAAAAATTTTAACGGTTTTGAAAATAATTGCTAAATCCCTGTATTTTTTCATGTATTTTTCTAGTCGAAGATTCTGACAAAAAACTCATTCTAGTAGATATTTTGAAAAAATATATGTTTTTTCAAAAGACATCATTTACTTTTTCTCTAAAATAAAAAAAAATGTTTTTTATATTACATTTTTTTGTTTTTATTGTTTTTTAGCATTCTAGTAGATATTTTGAAAAATTATGTATTTTCCAAAAAACAGTAAATGATGTTTTTCTCTAAAATTAAAAAAAAAATGTTTTTTAGATTAATTTTTTTTGTTTGTTATTGTTTTCTTAGATTAAAAAGAAATCTGTATTAGAGTAAAATTGACTTACAAAAATTATATTTTCACTTAAAAATTTTAAAGCTTTGAAAATATTTGCTAAATCCTTTTTATATTTCATGGATTTTTCTCATCGAAGATTCTGACAAATACTAGAGAGCTTTAGTATTTTGAAAAATTATGTATTTTTCCAAAAAACATCATTTACTTTTTCTCTAAAATTAAAAATAAAATTGGTTTTTATATAATTCTTTTTTTATTAAAAAAATGTTTGTTTTTTATTTATAGATTAAAAAATTTTTGTTTTAGATTAAAACTTTTTATTTTTATAAAAATAAAAATTAACCAAAAAAATATAATTTTTCGAAAAATTTAAATTTTTGATTTAAAAAATTTATTGCTTTATATTTATTTGCTTTAAAAGCTTAGGTTTTCAGAAAATTTCTAAAAAATTGCATTATGCAAAAAAAGAAAATTAAGTATTTGGCTTAAAAAAGTTTTTTTTTTGTTGGTGATGCTTGTAGTTGTAGTTTGTTTTGGCAATTTCTAAAAAGCAAATATGATTTTGTAAAAAATAATAATAAATATTTGGCTTCTATTTTTTTTTAATGTTCATTGTAGTTTTATATTGTTAATAGAGTAAATTAAAAAAAAAGCATTTTCATGTCATCTTTCGAAAAATTAAAATATTTGACTCAAAATTTAGTTCTGTTTTGTTAAAAGTTCAATTTGTTTAGACAATTTCTAAGAAAAATTTTATTTAGCAAAAACAAAACAAATGTATACTTGTCTGAAAAAATATATTTTTTTGAGTTATTTTTTTTATGGAAATTTATAGACTATTAATAAACAATTCTTTGCAGAATGTCTATAAATATTTAAAAAAATGTAAACTTTCGAAAAATTTAAATTTTTTTAAATTTTATTTTCAAAAAAAAAAATTTATATTTGTGTGAAAAAATATTTTTTTTTGTTTTATTTTTTTATAGAAATTTATAGATTATTAATAAATAGTGCTTTGCGAAATGTCTGCAAATATTAAGAAAAAAATTTAACCTTTCGAAAAATTAAAATTTTTATTCAGAAATTTAATTATTTTATGTTAAAAGTTCAATTTGTTTGGACAATTTATAAAAAAAAATTTTATTTTGCAAAAAAATAAAAACAAATATTTGGCTTAAAAAATATTTTCTTTTTGTGTTATTTTCTTTATGGAAATTTATAGATTATTAATAAATTAAATTAAAAAAAAATTCCCATATTCTTTGCTAAAATAAATAAAATTAATTGCAATAAAATAAAATTAAATGTTTGGTGTAAAAAATATTTTTTTGTGTTCATCGTAGTTTTTTATTAAAATGTATAGAGTATGCAATATTCTTTGCGTAAATGTCTGTAAATGTGTAGAAAAAGTTTAATAGTTGTCCAAAAACAAAAAAGAAAAAATTCTTTACTACTCTCCTATTTTGGCGTATATGCACTCACACCCTCCCACCCTTCCTTATTGCTCACAAAATTTTATACAAAACGCAAAATATTTTTTGTTTTTGATTTTTGTTTACCAAAGTTGGTGATCATGAACCAAGCTTATTAAAATTCACAAAAACTGGCCGCGCTAATGAATTACTATTTTCTGCGGTAATCAAAGCGGCATTGTGCCATATCCGCTTTCATATCCCTTTTCTTATCATCTTTTACAGCCGCTGGCAGCTTTTTTGTAAACACAACTTTATTTAATTATGCATTTCACAGGATGTTGATTTTTCAACTTTTTAGTTTTGTTTTGTATACTCATATCCTTTGAAGTACTTTGCTCGACACAATATTGCCAATTTATTATTTTTTTATAATTTTCATACTAATTAAATCGCTGTTGCACTTAATTACACTTACTTTGCTTGCCATTGCTTCAAATTAAACTTTGATAAGTAAAAAAAAACGCGCCACGTATTTGAATTAACGAAGGACTCGAAAATCTATCCACTATGACAGCCAAGTGCTTGATGCACGATGAACAAACAACTAAGTTGTGATGCTGTCAACAGGCGGTGACAACTATTTTATACTCTAGCAGCAGAGGGAAGCATGGAAAAAGCAACAAAAAAATATATTTAAAATTGAAATAAGCAAAAAAAGTGTCGAAAAATTGTAGCAATTTGAATAAAAGAATAAGCAAAGAAGTCAAACGCCCGCGAGCGCACGCCAATGAGCACCAACATCCGCACGCATAGGTATGCATGTGCGCGTACTTGCTATGTGTGTATGTATGTACACAAATCTATGTGTAAGTATGCATGTCGATAAGCACCCATGTATGTTCATGTTACCAACTTAAGCGCACACATAAATTTGTAAGTACCATCAGATATTGGTTTGTATACAAATTACTCATGGCTGCACAAATAAGTACCTACCAATACAATTTTCGGCATCAATAGAGCTATTTTCGAAAAAGTGTCGAGCAAATCGAACCGGATGACGTGCGCGCACGAAAAACTGGTTGACATGACACCACGAGTACACTTGCAGTGAAAAAAGCGAAAAACAAAAAAAAAGCAAGCAGCCAAAAATTCCCTGCCTAAAACCGGCAAACTGTAACATTTTCGAAATGGATGGAAAAACATGCGAAATTGTCGCAAACACACACCCACAAACACAAAACTTGTTAAATCATGATGATCGATTGGAGTATTTCAATATTCGCGGGTAGTTCAATTACTAGGTAGTGAATGTGTTTAGTACATACCATACATACAAACATACATGTATGGATGTATATGTTACATATAGTATATGGATGTAGACACGTTTTTGATTTTATTTTTAGTTTTCTTTCACACTTCCATTGTGTGACAGTTGCTGTGACAGTTGTGGCGCCAAAACCGGTTCAAAATTGGTTTAGAAGGCAGCAGTGTTGTTGTCAATTGTCACATTGGCACTTAATCCGCTTAGCGGTCAAATGCCACACACATAAACACTCACACACTTAAACACTCATTCAAACGGAAGAAAACCACAAAAATTGATTGCTATCAGTTAACTTTTTATTAAAGTCTAATTTAGACCTAAAATTTAATTGACAACACAATGAGAAATATTCCAGGCTAAGTTTAATTAAAAGCTCAGTTTGTTATTTATTAACTGGCAAAAGCAATTTAACGCGTAATTGTTTGTAAAATTGAATTAAAAATTGAATATTACTATTTGAGAGTTTAGTGACATTTATACAAAAACAAAAAAACAAAAAAAAGAATGCGGCAAAGGAAAATTGCAAACAGTAACTCACACATTTGATCACGTGTTAATGATTTTTTTGGTGGAAATAATCATCGAAATGAGTCGACAATTCAAGGGTTGGTAAAAATTTCCCGAAAGTAGTGCTGTTGAGGATATAAAAAGGACTGGCCTATGACCAGAAAGTACCCGTAATGTTTAAGTAAAACAAAGCAGAGTTAAATGGCCTTCAGCTTCTTCGTCGCATTCTCTTTGATCTCCTCTATCGACTGAAATCTCCTTCAACGAAGTGGTTACTTCAACTTGGGAAACAAAAAGAAGTCGCACGAAGGCATATCAGTTTCAAGCCGACTCTGAACAATAGATGTATTTTTTATGAGGAGCTTTTTCATGGCAGAAGTTCACTCGCAGGTTTGTCATTGCCTGCCGAGAGGCGACCGCTATTAGAAAACTGGTTTTCTTAATTTTGGTGTTTCACCGAGACTCGAACCTACGTTCTCTCTGTGAATCCCGAATGGTAGTCCCGCACCAACCCATTCGGGTACGGCAGCCGAAGAGCTTTCACATAATCTATAATTTAAAATAATAGCCCCGCGACGAATTACGAAGTTTTAGGAATTAAATATTTTTTATACTTTTACTTTTACTTTTTTTATACTTTTATAAAAGTCGCCCAAAAGAGTGAACATAATTCATAGCGGTCTATGCCATTCAGGAGCTTCATGCCGTGCTTTGCGTAATGGTATTCTCAGCGAGCCGTTCTCGTCTACTAGTGGAATTGGAGAGGGTTGTCCCCTCCCTGAATGCTGTATTAGAAACTGTTAACATTGAATGTTACGGCACAGACTAGGGGCTGCGCTGTAAGTTAATGGGGCAAGCCTGCTTTAGAGGCTTCAAAACATCGATTTTTTTTTTGCATAAATGTCTTCCCAAACTATCCAAGAATGTGCCCTCAAAATTTCAGAAGCAAATTCAAAATATTTTCGGAGTTACAGAAGAAATTGTGAGCAAGCGTCGAGCAGAGCAGAGCTATTAAAAAGGGAACAAATATTCAAGTGAACGGACTGGAAAACCACGGAAGTGCAGATTCCACGGCAATCAGTTTCATAATGTTTCGACATCGGACGACGGAGAAGCTAATATTAGCCGATTTCTCGGTTTTTTATTTTTACGATTTTTCCTAATTGGCACGAAAAATAGGGGATAAGTTAAACGTCCTATCGAAACGAGATAACATTGATTGTATTCGGAATTAAATTCTCTTCTAGTTTAACCTAAAAAACCTTAAGAAAGTTAGGATTAACCCACTTTTTAAACAACCGAAAGTGAATTTGTTTTTCCAAAAGAATGATTTTTTTTTAATTAGCGAAAAAATGTTGAATTTCTCACTTCTTGTTTAATTTTCTTGGTTTAACTAGAAGCTATACTATGCTAAAATACAATTTTTTTTGGGTTTTTGGTTTCAGATTAAAGTTACGACCTGCATCTTTCCCGCCGCACGACACATGCACACTCGAGGCGCCTCAGCAAATCGCTTGTACCGGGGATAATATGACATATATTTTAATGACAAAAATTTGAGAAGACTGTCGAAATATATAATAATAAAACCTAAAAGTTTCGTTTCAATCAATTTCAATTTCTTTCCTTCCCAAAAAAATCCACGAAAAAATCGATTTCTTGAAGCCTCTAAAGCAGGCTCCCCCTTTAAGGGGTTGCATCCGTCCAGCAGTGCCAAAAATGTGCTATAAGACAAACTTTTTTTAAAAGAGATAACAATAGAAATAAATATAAAAAAATGTATACATTGTTTCTTAATACTTAAACTTTATAAAAAAATTTATTTTAATTTTTCTTTACAAAAATTAGTATATAAAAAATCACGTGGCCCAAAGTATCATATAATGAAAATAGGTGCTCCACGGTCTGCATCAATACTCCTTCAACAGTTGATGGATCTGTAAAAAGTAAAAAAAAAATCTTGTAAAATAAAGTTGTAGTTATAGTATGTTGAGCTGGATTTTTCAATTTCGAAAAATTTTGCGATTTATGGCATTTTAAAAAAAGTATGCGTTTTACGTTATAAATGTTCACTTTAATGATGTGATGTTTATACAATTTTTTAATAAAAATATCAAAAACTCGGCTCGACAGACTATAGAGAAAACAATTTCGAATATTTAAAAAAAAATGCGTGTAGCGTAGTACACATAACAGAAGTGAAAGTTTCAAGGCAGACAAAGAAAGAGGGAGAGACCCGAGAGAGAATGAGAGAGAGAGAGACTGAGAGAAAGAATATATATCTAAATAAATTCACAACATTTGCAGAGAATACAAATAGACAAAATTTACAAAAAACGGAGAAGGACACAAACCGTGGTAACAACGCGCACTATTCCGAGCGTTTATCACCCGCACAAACGCAGCGATTCCAGGACCGCAGCAACGGCACAAATCACCAATAAATCCGACGCCGGAATGGATAGCTTTTTATAGTACGCACAAGCACTAGCGAGGAAACGGATATAAACGCCAAAACGTACACAAAAAAAAACGCCAAAAAAATTGGGACCAAAAAGCGCCCCAACAAGTAGGCACCAAAGAAATATAACGCCAAAAAGTAGGTACCAAAAATATATTTCCACAAGTTTGCACCAACAAACAAGCGCCAAAAAGTAGGCAGAGTTATTTCTCACGAGAAATTAGCAACCACAAAGAAAAACTCAGGAAAAATAGCCCTATCTAAGATATATAAGGTATAGCTCTCTCTCTCTCTCTAATTTTCCTCTACGTTATATCTTTTTTCTCTCTCGCGGAACGAAAATGCCCAAAACGTTGCATGACCTTGAAAAACTCTCCATTCTCGTTCGCCCATTGACGCCTAAGAAGTTTCGCTTTAAAAACCTCTTAAAAAAATATTAAATATTAACGAGTTTAAACTTTCAAGTGCATTGCGCCTGGCGCATCAAACTCTCGTTGGGCAGTTACATTTATACATACATAACTTTGTATGTATGGGAAACTTTTACAATCGACTTGCACAGAAATGCGCCTAAAACTATAAAGAATATAACTGTAAGAAAAAAAATCGAGTTTTTTTTAATTCTGGACATATGTAACTCCTTAAGCGACCTCGAGCATGCAGATGATTTAGTTTTTATATCAAATCGCCATGTTTATCTGCAAACACAGATATCACAGGTAGCGGAAATATGGGAGAAAGTGGATCTCAATATCAAAATAAAACTAAATCTATGCGAATCAACGCCATAAAGATACTCAGTTTAACATTAGGGGTAATATAGGAGAAAATGTTACTCTATTTGAGTGCCCTTTGAGTATTGTTACTACTGAGGAGGTACCGTCTTTGACATCACCAACCGGTTAAAAAAGGCGGATGTGCTTTTGCCAATTTATATAGGATCTGGAGAACTCGAAGCTTGCTCCTAAATATGTACTAAATACAAAATTGTTATGCTTGCTTCGAAGCAATGCTGCTTTATGGCTCAGAAACTTGCTTTATGACGGTTTCTATAACACATAACTTGCAAACCTTTATTAATAGATGCTTGAGACTAATTTTAAAAAATGTGGTAGCCGAGAACAATTAGCAACGAGCAGCTGTAACACAACAACAACAATTACGAAAGGAAAGTATGGCTGCCTCGGCCACACTTAACGCAAACCTGCGAGCGAAATAGCACATGACACCTTGGAATGGAACCCGGAAGGAAGAAGAAATAGGGGTCGACCGAAAACAACATGATGTAGGACAATTAACAGAGAGAGAAGCTAATCATTCAGAGCTTTAGCGGGAAATATAAATAGTTGGATCTTTTGTGACCGGACTAAATTGCTAAATGTGTATAAGTTAATATTTTTTGAATAAGTCAATACTATTAAATAGGAAAGTGCAAGTGTGAAATCGCTTAAAATTCAGGTTGATTTCTGACAAAATTTTTCGCTGAGATGTTGAGCGCTTTCTTTCTTATAAAAGACTTCCAAACATGCACTTCTGTTTAAAATGTTGAAAATTGTTTGGCATTTTCTAAATTCTTGCGCATTTTGTAAAAAGTTTGGAACTTTGAGTTACACACATATGTATATAGTTGTTGTTGTAAAATGCGCTATACTTCAAATAAAAAAGCAAAGAAAAATTAAATCCAAGGAAGAAGTCGGTCTGCTACTATTATTTTGAAGGTGTGTGTGCTTTTGTTGTGTATAAGGAGGAAGCATCGAAAGCCTAACGCCGTCAATGTGGCACTTTAACTCGAACTAAACCTCCTACCATCAAAGTACCGATCGGCCGTCAAGTATTTCACCGGGAGCTGGTTTGAGCACTAAACTCTGTCCGTTACAGTCAGAAGTTACATCTATCTGCTACTATCCGCTGTTAAAATCATTTCAGGAGAAAGTCTCCTTTGTCGAATATGTACGCCCTCACCTACTATGTTAATGTCATATCACTACCATTGAAGGGTTAGTGTATGTGGTGTGTCTAAGTGAAGTATCGTCAATTTACCTACATTTTCATTTCTGCACAGGTATGCTGGTTTATGCAATTTCTTGGCGTTCGTTCCCATTTTTATGGGAGGTACATTTTGGTACGCTCACAAAGGTACTCTCACTTACGATTTAATTGCGGTAGTAGTCTACTTGCCCGCGCTTTCTCTGGAGCGAAGCTTCAACTCTGGGAACGGCGTGGTAGATTCACCTCAAGGATGGTAGATACCAGGTTTGCTGTTGTTGTTGTTGTAGCAGCATAAACATTCCCTATACATATATGGGGAATGCTGCTGAAATGACAGCCCTTGGTCGGATATAAATCCAGGTCGTTCCGATATCGTAGAACCGACTGTCGTGGGAACAACCAGGTTTGCTCGTTAGGTATTTTTTGAGGTGAACTTCATTCAATTTGTGTTTCATAAAATTTAGCTTTAGCTTAATGAAACACAAAACGAATGACGTCGGCATATCTGTCAAATTCGCTTAGAGCCGAACAACGGTCTGCTAGGTAGCACACCTCTAAAAAGTACCTGCTTTTTGATGCACTATCTCATCGTGCCTGCCAGTGACCTACATATACTGTGTTGATTTACCATTTAACTGAGTGCCAGCTGATCGCTTTGGGTTCATCGTTCTCACTTCACGCATCTCCTGCGCTATCAGATCGAGTGTCTATAGGCCAGCTACATATGACGCAGAGCGATCAGTGAAGTAGAGAAAGGTTTCGGAGAGCAAAAGTTTCAAATTTAATGACATGTTATTTCGCAAAATGCGACTTATGTTGAAATTTGGCAACATGCAAGTGTTTGAATGTGTGAGTAACTGTATTGTCATTGACATTAGAAATGGACCGTTAATAAAAATGGTTTCTTGAATTTGCAATAATTTTTTTACTAGACAATCAAACATAATTTTAACTCGCTGCAGGTGTTTTTTTGAGTTAGCGTCAAAATTTGTTTTAATATAGTGATGGTGTGTATGTGTGTGTGTGTGCATTACTGACCTATAAGTGAATGTGCAATTTTATACGCCTCAGGCAATTTTTTTTGCACTTGAACTAAAATTCGGTAAGCTTTCGTACCTGCCAAAGAAATTGCCATATTGCCAGAAATTGTTGTAATTGTTGGAGCACAATTATTGTCGCACTTTATTAGTGTAATTCAACAATTGATATTGTATTTTCAATTAACAAACTTTTGAAAGTAACTAAATGATAATTTCTTTGCAAAAAACTGGCTTCTTTGTCAGCAAGCTATGCTATTGAGAGCGTTTGATCAATACCAGCATACATTTCAATTATTACGAATATTTTTTTTTTTTTAGTTTTTTGTAAAAAATCTATAACAGATTATGTTGGTGCCTACTATGTATTGGTGGTAAGTCTCAGTTTAAATCTGTCAAGGTGGTATGGCCAAACTAGTACCTGTATTATGAAAAATGTGTCTGATCATATATGTATGTATGTATACACAAGTAGATAAGTACTGTATTTAATCTCATTTAGTTATGCATAAAAACATTTTTCTAATAGCGGTCGCCCCTCGGCAGGCAATGGCAAACCTCCGAGTGTATTCTTGCCATGAAAAAGCTCCTCATAAAAATATCTGCCGTTCGGAGTCGGCTTGAAACTGTAGGTCCCTCCATTTGTGGAACAACACCAAGACGCACACCACAAATAGGAGGAGGAGCTCGGCCAAACACCTAACAGAAGTGTACGCGCCAATTATTTATTTTTTTTTAGTTATGCAGGTAGAAATTTCTTGAATCTGAAAATTTTATTGAATATTTAACTGAGTACTAAGAATATTTTATTACAATTTCGAAATAAAAATATCCTACTCAACCACTTAATAAATTATTATTATTATTGTCTTTTTTTTTTTTAATTTTTAGTTAGTCCACAGTGGAATGCATTCTTATCTGTCAAATCATCAATAGCCACGGCTAAACAAAATTTTAGCATTACCTCTAACCTCTCACCAACCGAATAGGTGGTTTGAGAAATTACTAAAGACTGCTACGCCTGCTCACCACGAGGTGGGGTTACAGGCAGATATTCTCCTTAAAACAAGAGGTTTACACTACAACCGTGTGGCAGTTAAACAAAGCGAGCTCTGCGGCCTTGGTGAAGCGTAGGGTTCGAGATCTATTTGGTATAGCAAATATAAATTGTTCATCTACGTTTTGTTGCAACATGAATCCCATAAAAATAAGCCCCCCGGTGGGGCGTCGTCGTTTACAGTGCTTAATATCGAATCGTCTATCTGCTCTGCCAATAGCTGTCCCCTACGATCATTTGGTAGGCTTGAATGCCAAAGATCGTGATGCGTATTAAAGTCACCTACTACCGATCGGTTTTCACCGCTGGTGAGCGCACCAATATCAGGGTGATATCCTGCCGGGCAGCAGGTGATATGTAAAATAGTTGTGGCCTGATGTTGACGGACGGCCGCGCCACAAGGGGCGGTTGCGTGTGCAGAGCTCTCCAGCTGGGGGCAACGTATTCGCGTGTCCACTCACGAGTGGTGCGCAGGCCAGAGGTCCTCCGAAAGTTGCACCAGCCATCGCAAGAATTGCAAATACCTTTGGTCCAGTGTTGGGTTCAACGCCAGCCCTGAAGAGAAGTATTCAGCGTAAACGTGCTGCAAGGGGCCCCTCCTGTGACGAAAGATTGGGGGTGGGATACTGTACACTAGACAGGGCTAGTCCACTGGGGGGCAGTCCTTGGTCGGGAAAAACCGGAGTCATTCCGGGAACGTAGAACCGGCTGCCATAGGAATGTTGTAGGGCACTAGTTTTCTTTGTACTGCCAATAAAGTCACACAAATCAAATGAGTTCGTAAAAGCAGCTTCTTCGCTGAAAATTTTGATTTCTAAAAAAATCTATGAAGATTAAAAAGCGTTTAACTCCCGTTCCGTTTACTGGCAGTAGTTGAAATTTTATACTATTTTTAAACAAAGTTAACTTACTGGTTAGTTGATGTGTCCTTTAAAAATTGTAGTTAAGTGGGAAACAAAGTGGACTTCTTGTAATTATGGCGATGAAAACAAGAAGAGCCTCAGTTTCGTTACTAGCAGATTCATACATTTCAGATAGTTGAAAAACGAAGGTAAATTTTTGCTTCATAATTTGGATTAGTTTATCGGCTCGACTACTACAGCTCACTTCCTTGGTTAGCTGAAAAAATTGCTCTATATTGTTTAAAAATGTTAGATTGATAAACTTACAGTACATAAAGAAAGAGAAGATATAAAAACTATAGAAATCTAGATTTGGCGCGAGTTTGTACACAGGGTGTAGTTCCTTCGGCAAAAAACAAGTCATGCCTGGTCCACGGAAAATATGAGGAATGCCTTTTATATTCAGAAAATAATAATGAAAACACAGTAAAATAATAATAAAAATGACTTTATTGTTTCTCAAAATATTCTCCGTGGAAGTCAATACACTTCTACATTCGTATTTCTAAAAAAATTTGCCTTGCAGTGCTTTTTTAAGGTTTTCACTGCTTCTTCAGACTTTGAAAAGTGTTGAAAAACGTTGACCTCGCATTTTATTTTTTTTGTTCTGGAACAAAAAGAAATCAAAAGGTGTCAAATCAGGGCTGTAAGGTGGATGACATTAGTTCGATGTTTTTGGTGCTCAAAAATTCTCTTGTGTGGGCCATTACGTGTGGATTCGTATTGTCTTGGTGAAGAATAATTTGTCTTCGGCGGTTGGTTTGTCTTAATTATCTGAAAATTTCTGCCAAACAAATGACGGTGTTCCACTCAGAATAGACTAGTTTAAGTTTCCCTAGTACTACATTTGCGACATGATCAGATTTTCTGAAAAAATAGCCGACCGTTTGCTGTGAGGTGTTTTTCCGTGAACAACTTTTATTGGATTAAGCTCGTCTTGGAACTCATACTGTCGATTGCTGTTTTGTATTCGGTTCGTATGTAGAGATTTAAGATTCATCCCCTGTTACGATGTCATGAATGTAGTGGCTGAATTTTTTCATCATATCTTTACACCAATTGGCACGAATCCCTTTTAGCCAATTGTCAAATTATGCAGTATGCAAAGAGAGCAAATATTCTTGACGACCAAATGTTCATACAATATTGAATGTATGCTGGTTCCACTAATACCCCTCCATCTCGCGATATGTCACACGACGATCTTGAGTAAGTGATAAATTGAACCACGACATCGATTGTTTCTCGCACAACAAACGTTTTTGGAAGGTCTTCACGAAATTCATTCTGCAGGGATCGACGACTACCTTGGAATTCGTGCTACTAACATTCGACAGTGGCTGTGTGTTGGTCTTCAACGCCAAAAGTCGATGTAAGTTGATCAGTGCACTCCAGCCTCGATAATTTAGGACGAAAATCATAACAAATCATTGCACGAAAATTTTCAAAGCCCCTGGGCGAGCAATTTTTCAATTCACTGAAAAAAGAACAAATAAAGCTCATAAGGGAAAACTTTCTTGTAAGTTTATGCCAAAACAGAGCATGAGGCCGAAGTGAAAACCTCATAAAAAATCTATCTTATGCCAAAAAATACTAAGCTTTTCCATAAAAATATCGATTTGCAGCTCGTCCCACGCAGTGTTGCAAAGGCGCAAAATATAAAAGGCAGTTCAGTTCTTTTCTAACTTAGCGAAGACGAAAACCGCAGCGGAGATCGACGATAATTTTGCCAACCCATTTCTTAAGAGACTATCTTCGTTCAAGTTTTTGTGCCCTGCATTAGGGCGATTGTAAATGACGATTGCAACGTATAATAAAACTTCTGTTGCCCTGGAAAAGAGGTTACTACCAAATTCGAAGTCAAAAGTACCACTTGTTGGGGTTTCTTAAGTAAACAAACGCCTCTATTATTTATATTATTTAAAGAATTAACTCTAACATGTCAGCCAAACTGTGCAAATCAGCAAAAGTGTGCATTTTTTTATAATAAATTAATTTTTGTATGCAAATTGAAGGGCAGCCTTCTAATAAAATTACTCCCCATTGTTATTAGTTGCGTGACTACGTTCGATTAAATTAAATTAAAAAAAAGTAGCTGACATTGAAATTGGCCAAAAGTTAGAAATAAAAAAAGTATGAGCGACTTGAAAAATCGCTCACTTAAATTTTATGGAATAACATCAGCAACAGGCGAACTTCCCATCAAACGTGAACCACAGGACAGCTGCGAGTGCCATTACTCGAGAGAGCAACGCGCTCAAATATACTTACACATGCATAGACAGATGCCGGTGTTGTGCAAATGTTGACGTATCAAAGGAGTTTGATACATTTACATGCACATATATGAATATGTATGTATAGATGTGAGTATACATGAATTGGTGCTCAGCAGAATGGTCACGCCACTGACAATGGCAGTGATTTCATAATCAGTACAAACATTGCAGTCATCCATCATCCGCGTAAAGGCAAGTGGCTAATTGCTGCTGAAGTAATCTCTTGTGGTCGTTCACCGGCAGTAGAGGTGCCAGGTGCTTTAGAATGCTGCAATGATGTTGGGGAAATCTTTAAGCGCAAGTAATTTTTTTTGCACCCAAATCAGCTTTTGATGCTCAATACAAATATCAGGTATTTGACAAAGTTCCAAGTATTTTTAAATTTCATAAAAAAAGTCTCATTGCTGGTGATTTTTTATATATACATTATTTTTTTTCGCTTTTGCACATATGTGGGATAAGATTTGTCTCACTTATGTTTTCGCCAAACGCTCCCTCAAGCATATTTCGCTCATTAATGAACCGCCGGCATTGGAACAAGATATGCCTCGCCGTTTCTTGTTCTTAGGTGCACTGCGGGCAGTACGGGTCGTTCTCAAGATGGAACCTGTGTAGGTATGCTTTAAAGCAACCGTGTCCAGTCAGCAACTGTGTGATACAAAAATCAATTTCTCCGTGTTTTTGCTCAATCCACCTCGCAATGTTTGGAATCAGTTCAAATGTCCACCAACCTTTCGCGGATTGCTCCCATCGTGCCTGCCATTCTTCAATTGTTCGCAGCCTTTCTTCTTTTTTAGCCACGTTCGACGGTTTCTGCCCAATGGTATTATGCAACCTATATATCTCAACCGCGAGAAGGTAGATAGGCACCATTCCCGTTATCACATGGATTGCGTCATCTGAGACAGTGCGATAGGCACTGGCTACTCAGCATTAGCCTCGAGCCATTAGACGGAACAGGATCTTCAAACCGTAGCGGCCGTGTTGGGTTATTTTTGAAATTTTTATAATTAAAAAAAAAAACGAATTTTTAATTAACATTAAAAAAGAGTTATTTTAAAATAAAAATAAAAAAATAAATTTGTTTTTAAAGAAAAATTTTGAAAAAGTATATTATATGCTAAAAATTCAAAATTTTGTATAATTAAAAAAAAATTAAAAAAAATAAATTTATTTAATAAATTTTTTAATAAAATTTTTAAATAATTATTTATTTTTATTTTATTGATTTAGAAAATTTGTTTTTAAACAAAAATTTTGAAAAAGTATTTTTTATGCTAAAAAATTCAAAAATTTTATACAATTTCAAAAAAAAACAAAAAATTAATTAAATAAAAAAATTAAAAAGTATATTTTATGCTAAAGAATTCAAAAAATTACACAAATTAAAAACAAAAAAAAAATATTATTTTTATTTATTTATTTTTATCTTATTGATTTAGAAAATTTTGGTTTTAAAGAAACATTTTGAAAAAGTATATTCTATGCTAAAAAATTCAAAACATTTAGAAAATAAAAAAAAAATTATTTATTTATCTTTATTTTATTAATTTCTAAAATTTAAAATTTTTTTTTTCAGCATAAAATATAATTTTAAAAAATTTTTCTTCAGAAATAAATTTAAGTTTTTTGGTAAAAAAAAAATTTCTAGGTAGCAATGCCTCATTTGATTACACACAGACGAAGTTAAATTATCTCAAATTAAAATAATTTTTAAATAAAATAATAAACTTAAAAAACTTAAAAGAAATGAAATCTAGTAATTGTAGCTTTATTTTGACCTTTAAGCGCTCCATTGCTTGTTTTTCTCATACTCCGTTTCACAAGTACCAAATATGATTGACGTACGGCGCCATTTGCAAAAATTATAAATCTTCCGATAGGGTGCACCTTGTAAAAGTACTTCGCACCCAGTTTTCACTGGTTCGCTGTGCTTACTTAAATATAACTCGAAAACTTATGAAAATTTCGCTATGGAACTTTCGGGTATTATTGCGCACATTCTCAGCTTTTAATGAAAAGAATAAAAAAACAATTTGAGGCGTATGTTTTTCAAAAATTAAAAAAAAAATTTCAATAAAATTCCTCACAAATTTTGGACATAAATTGTTAAATAAAATAAAAATGTTTTTAAAATATTAATTTTGTTCTAAAAAAATTAAAATAAAAAAATATTAAAAAGGTCCGCAAATATATCACTTTAAAAATTTCTAAACCGAAATTTTCAGTATTGAATAAATCTTAAATTTATGAAAATTAAAAAACAAAAAAAAATTATTTTACTCAATCCTACTTACTTACTTACATACTTAGGTGGCGCTACAAACGTATGGCGGTTTTGGCGAATCCAAAATAGGCCGTCAGCTGTTTTTGTCCTACACTAGCTCGTGCCAGTTAAAAATCCCGAGCGCGCAGATCTAGCCTTCCCCTTCCTCGTCTTCCTTTTTGGCGTACCGTTTCCTAGGTTCGTCTTGTCGGGTGTCTTCGTTCATACGGGTGGCATGGCCAAGCCAGCGTAGCCGCTGTATTATGACCCCGCTTAACTATGTCCATGTCCCTATATAACTCATACAGCTGGCGGTTCCACCATACACGATACTCCTCACAAACGCGGAGGGGACCAAAGATCTTACGGAGAATTTTTTCCTCGAAAACTCCAGAAACTTTCTCATCTGCTGTTGACATTGTCCATGCTTCTGCGCCATGTAGCAGGACGGGAATGATGAGCATTTCTTAGAGTATCAGTTTGGTGCTTCGAGGGAGAAAGCTCTACTTCTCAATTGCCTACTGAGCCCAAAGTAACAACTGTTGATCTCCAGGTTGACGTAATTTTTGTAGTTGATACTGGCCAGAGGGTAGGCAAAGTCTTTCACAACTCCAAATTAACCGCGACTTTTCACTCATTGACAGCATAAATACTCATTATAGAAAATCGAATTCAGCTTTTAAACTTAAGCTGTTAAAATTTGAGTTAGGATAAATCAACACCGTACTCGTGGTGCAAAATTAACCATCCAATTTCATTTTTGAACAACTTTTTTACTAAACAAA
>JAYXIM010045554.1:0-161098 GCA_037575425.1 Anastrepha fraterculus
TGTAAAGATAGTTTTTATTATTACTCTCCCTGCATCGCCTACTTGCGATTCATCAAAACTTGCCAGCACTTACATAGTTGCCTTCAAAGTTGGTTGCTAGACTTAACCACCACAATAGAGTTCACTAAAATTGCTAAAATTGTACCGGAATGTGTTTGCAAGCGTTACTAATTAACTCATGCCACTAACATCTGTGGCATATGAGTAAGTATAATATATTAATATTTTATCTATACAAATGGCTTGGCACCTGTTCGCTTCTTCGCACTTGTGATTAGATACATTTTCTCCAGACTCATCAGACTGTAAATGATGAAAAATCAGAGACTATCCTCACATGAAACAGCAGGCATTTGTGGGAAATTCCATCACTTGCGGTAATTGGTGAATGTAAATACGTTTGAATGTAGTTGTGTGTGCAGAGGAAGAACTTGTATGGGCGCAGCTATGCCTGAAGACATTTGTGTGTACGAGTAAATGTGTAAAGTGGATTGTGGATATATAGGTGGATTGTATGGTAGTGTGTATGGGGAATCATGCTGGTTGTCATTGTAGTGCCTACACGCATTTTGCATCTTCATCTCGTCAGCGGCTGGTCTAAGGGTCTATTAAAATATTCAGTCATCTTGCATGATGCATGATTGTCAGTATTCTCACACTTAGTAGACGTCTAGCCAACAGGTCATTAATGCAGTGCAGTCATTGTGAGTGGCGAAGTAGACATATCAGATTTATGCCAGCATTTCCTTGTGTGGAAGGTAATGTTGAATGTGAAATAGCAGCATCGATTTAGCTAGAAATCTTTAGTTTTATTATTTTTTATTATTTTAATTAATTTCGCCTGATAAGGGTGCTATAGGAAATAGCTGTGAGAATTAGCGCTCTTCTTATATTGCCAGAGTTTCTTATTTTTAAGAAATATGCACTAAATCTTCTTTCGCCCCGTGAAAATAGTTCTAGCACTGAGAGCAGCATTTTTTGTGAAAGGCATCACTTACTTGTTTCAGATATTCGCTATCCCTTATTATGCTGCAGTAGCAATGCACGAGGTTGCCAGAACTTTATTTCACAACAAAAGCTGTTAGAACGCATAGAATTTCGAGCGACTATCGACTGCAAGAAAATTGTGCGGAATTTTCAAACTTAACACCAACATCCAGAATTTGTCAGTATAACTGAAAGAAATATTCTCACGTTGCTTTCAATCTTCAAAATACTTTTCATTGTTTGAGTTTGGGATCGCCCTCAGATGCTTCTGCAAATTCTCGTTAATTCAAAATGCTTTTTGCGAAGTAAGTAGCAGCTCGCCTTGTGAGAACAGCAAAAAATCGTAGGAGTATTTAAGGAAATTCTGAAGCATTTATTTTTTAATTGAAAGAGTAATTTTCCCTATAAAAATATTTTTTTTCCCATAAATTTCTATCGTACATATCGAATTATATATAATCATGAACTGGAACTATTAGCAAAAAACGAAACTGTGATAAGATTTACAAAATCTCAGAGGGTAAGACGGCCCGGACACGTTTTTAGAATACCCGAGGAGAGAACAACTCGAAATGCAGTTGAATTACGTTCTGCTGGAAGCCAAACAACGGCACGCCCCAGAAAGAAATGGCTCGAAGACGTGGAAATTGACGTTTCAGGCCGAACGTGAGGCGGTAGAAGGAGGTAGCCTTAGTTAGAGACAGATAGCACAAGATTGTGAATAAAGCAATGGTTCAAAAAGGACTGTAATGCTTGTAAGAAGAAGAAGATGCTATTGTTTTATTAACAAAAATAATGAGATGATTTTTGTGGCGTCGTCTTGCATATGTTTGAGAATGAGAAACAGACAACAAAATATATATGGTAAAAATATAATATTATTTATTGTAAAGAAAAATCATAAAAAGTTGGAAACTTCAAAAAATGAGTTACCAATCTTAAAAACAGTAAGGTACCATAACTTTCCAGCAGAATTCGCGAGAAAAAACATTATTTGTTGAAAAGTTACACCATTTTTTCTCCAGCTTTTCACACATATAAAAAAATTAGACCTATAGACTAAACTTCTTTTATGAGAGCTGGAAACTTTAATTAACTTTTGGTATCATCAACCACGCAGAATCTTGTTGCACTGTGTTGCACATTGCTTATGGGCGAAAAGTTGCTTACAAGATGAGATATGTGAGTTGGAACATTTTCGAGGGGGAAAAACGCAGTACGCTCAACTACTTAATATTTCTCTATTAAGCGATTGTGTAAATTTTTCTGAAAATTGATTTATTTGCTGGCTTGAGCATAATAAGAAGTAAGCTGAAAAAGTTGTGGAAAAAACTTATAAATCTAAAAAAAACTTAAATAAATAAAATAGAGATTTTTAAAATGAAATATCTTAATTTCTTTTTAAAATATAAATTTTTGTTTGCATTCACATCTATTGAATCATCAGCAACTACGGCTAAATGACCCTCAACCTATTCGGTTTGAGAACTTACTAAAGACTACTGTCACCACAAGGTGGGGTTACAGGTAGATATTCTCCTTAAAACAAGAGGTTTATACTGTGGGCAAAAAGTAAGGTGAATTTGGTTGTAAAATGAAAAATCATTATTTAGTCTTGTAAATCAATTTCATCCCCTTCAAAATAATCCCCTCTCGATGAAATACACCTATGCCAACGATTTTTCCAATCCCCGAAACATGCCAAATAGTCCATTTCCGGTATAGCCATCAGAATATTCTTCGATTCAGCTTTTATCTCCTCAATCGACTCGAAACGCGTTCCCCGGAGTGGTTTCTTGAGTTTTGGGAATAGCCAAATAAATAAAAAAAGAACGAGTGCAGTGTGAGACGGTGCATTATCGTGATGCAAAAACCAAGAGTTGTTGGCCCATAATTCTGGTCTTTTTAGACGAATTGCTTCACGTAAACGACGCATAACGCTCAAATAATATTCCTTATTAACAGTTTCGCCAGGTAGAAGGAATTAATAGTGCACCACACCACGAAAATCGAAAAAAACTGTCATCATGACCTTTATTTTTGAACGACTTTGACGTGCTCTTTTCGGTCTGGCCTCGCCTTTAGCACGATATTCGTTTGATTGGTCGGTTGTTTCAGGGTCGTAAGCATAAATCCAAGTCTCATCTCCCGTAATGATGCATTTGAGCTTGTCCTGATAGTCTGAAAGCATTGTTTCACACACATCAACGCGACGACTTTTTTCCAAGAAATTGAGAGTTTTCGGTACCAAACGAGATTTGACTTTTCGTAGGCCCAAACGGTCTTTCAAAATGGTTTTCACAGATCCTTCTGATATTCCGATCATATCAGTAAGGTCTTTAACAGTCAACCGATGAGTTTTGAGCACTAACACCTTCACTTTATTGACGTGTTGGTCATCTGTTGACGTCGATGGTCGTCCGGAGCGCTCCAAGTCATCAACACGTTCTCGACCCTATTTGAAGTCTTTGTACCACTTATAAACATTTTTCTGCGACATGGTCGAATCACCAAATGCCTTCTGCAACATGCTAAACGTTTCCGCAGCCGAAATTTCATTCCGCAAACAAAATTTGATGGCACTTCTCTGCTCAATCAAATCAGACATTGTAAAAATTGAAAAATGCACTCTTGGTCGTTTGGTAAATACAAGCGTAAATATATTACTGATAATGACATTCACATGAAAGTTGGCCCAGATGTTATTAACAGTGCTGCCAACTGCCAAAAAATAACTAGAGCGAAATTTTAATCCCGCGAAGTTTGACAAATAAATTCACCTTACTTTTTGCCCACAGTAGTACACTACAACCGTGTGGCTGTTAAACAAAGCGAGCTCCGCGGCCTTGATGGGGCATAAGGTTCGAGCAACTGTATGACATAGTAAATATCGAATGTTACATCCACTTTTTGTTGAAACATCAATTCCATCAAACCGGCATCTTCAAATGAATTGGTTATTATGTATTATTATTGACCTTAAAAATAGTGGAACTTTACTCCCTTGTCAAAGTTTCGGTAGTAGCAGACTCATACCAATAAGGTGGTTGAAAAAGTTGAATAGCTAAATGAGTTTTAAGTGAAATATCTTAGAGGTTTTTAACATTTAAAAAATATATTTTTTTTAATTTTGAGTATAAAATATAACTTTGAAAGACATCTTTTTTCGGAAAAAAAATTTTTGTTCAAAATTTCTAAAACAATTTTTGTTCGAAATTTCTAAAAAAAAATTTTTATTCAAAATTTCAAAAAAAAATGTTTGTCAATTCTGAAAAACTTTGCCTAAGATTTTTTTCTTATTTTGTTTTTTTTTTTGTCAATTTTGAAAAACTTCCTCTAAGATGTTTTTCTTATTTTTTTCATTAATAACTGAGACTATGCGCTGTAATCTCTTAAAGTTTGATAGTGGGATTGCCATAGCATTTCGCATTATATTCAAAAACCTACAGCGAACCTGTGAAAAATAGTTTGAATCTGCTTCATGAAGTGCATAGCGACGCTTCGATCGATTCGCAAACGGAAGTAATATACGAGTACGTGGGCTGAGATGGCTTGCCAAGGAATCGCTCTATTTACGGTTCGGCTTGACGGAAGGAATTGGTGAGAACCGTACCGTGACACATGCCATGTGCTTCGATTGAGATGCTCTTTTGAGTTTTGTTTCGTGTGAGAAGCGCCATTCTGATGATTGTTTTTGCGTTTACGTATCATATTCATAGATCCATTCCTCATTATTAATGATGAAGGCTTCGATAATATTGATGCCAAAAATTTGCACTTTTTAATGGCATCCACAAAATAATTTTTGAAAGAAAATTCAGTACTCTGAGCTCAGTAGCCATGCCTCTACTTGCCGCACACCTAAACAAGCTATACCCCAAGCGATGCCCACGTGACGATTTTGAAGTGAATTTCTTTTTTAATTTTGTCGATGTTTTCGTCAGTGACAGAGGTGTATAGACGACCGGATAAACCTAAATCGAGCCTTCCGAACATGCGCTTTAAATGGAAAAAAAATTCTGAATGTAGTAAGGAAAAAAAAACAATTAAATCAAAGCGATGTTTTAGCCACTCAAATTTGCACTTTGTTGTACTAAAGTTGAATGGGCTACAAAACTAAAGAGTTTTCACCAAAGAGCTTTCAAAAATTTTTAATTACAGAAAGTTTGATTATAATTTCTTTTAATTTTGATTATCATTTTTTTTTAAACTTGTTAATTTTTAGTGAATTTTGATTTTTATTTTTATTTTTGTTACATAATTTACTGTATTTTTTATGAAATTTAAACGAAAAAATTCAGTGTGAAAAATATTGCTTAATGTTATTATTATTGTTGCAAAAAGATGAAGTGCCTTAATTATTTGAGCGCAATGTACTCCAGTAGTTTGGTGTTCAAAAAATAAATGCATTAACTAACCAAAGTTAACTAAGTTGAAAAAAGGATTACAGGCACAATTTTTAACAATTTATGAATATTTTCCAAATAGTATGCATTTATAAGTTGTAACTTTTTGCAGTACATTTTTTAAGCTCTTAATTACTATATCATCAAAAACTAGCGCTTTTCGACAAAAGAAAATCTTTTTTTTTTGTTGTTAGTATTTTTGTACATATGTTCCTTGTTCTATTTAATTTTTGCCCCACCGAAACTCACTTCTAAAAATATAACAATTATAGTAATTACAGTGCACACAATACACAATGCCATTTAATATTTATTTCAAGTGTCGCTAGTATTCAATAATATTCTTCAATAACTCTTAAACCACCAATAACAATCGGTTTTTAAAATGTTTTTGAGTCATAATCTTTATCTTCCGGTCTGTTAATTTTATATTGAATGCGACATGTCAAAATATTTAGCTGTTAATTAATTATTTGCTTGTGGCTTTTTTCTAAGCGGAACTGCCGGCATTTCTCTACAAAGCGTTTGCCTCTTTTCGCCGCGAACTGTTGTTTGTGTAGTTTTTTTTTCTACGATTTTGCGTGGGTCAATGGCATGTCAATTTGCATTTATTCAGGCGAATTTTTTCATGACACATAGCTTTTCAAAAGCCAGTTAACGCTATTATATGGCAAAAAGAATGTGTTGGCACTAAAGCCCATTACCGGATATTGTATTTTACATTTAAATGTATAAAGAGAGCAAATGAGAGAAATATTTTACATTAAATCTCAAAGTATTTGTTCTTCTTCTTGTTATTGGTTGGTGTTGTAGCAACCTAAATGAGTGATTTTAGGAGAGCTCAGTAAAGCATGATAGTTGTTTCTTCCCTTTCGTACTTATGGCCGTAAAGTTAAGCCCTTCCCCACTTGATTTTTCCCCTGCAAGGTAGCGTGTGAGCACAAATCAGTGACACTGCTACGGGTTTCTCCTGAAAGCGGTTGGCCTTAGCTATTTCATGCGCTCTCTCATTTTCACTGATCTTTTTATGGCTGAAAGTACAGCCTTAGGAAATCACATTGACCAATATTTGGATTAATTCCAATTTTCACTACCTGTCTAGCCCGCATATAGTAATAGTTGCTGGAAAAGCTATTACTGCTCTAGTGCTACTCTGTTATAAAGGGTTTTCCAATAATCGGTATTACTTTGAATAGCCCGCTATTTTGGTAGATGTCACTTTTGAAGCTGTAATTTTTTGATATTTGACAAGTAGAAACTACGCCATTAATAAAAATAAAAATTATTAAAATTCACTATAAAAATGGTGAAAATTTGGCAGAGACAGTTCGTAAAACTCGAACATTTTTGGGTCATCGTGAAGCACCTTGTCGGACCACAATACAGAAATTGGTGAAAAAATTCGAGCTGTTGGGACAAGTTAGTGATGTAAAATATAAAACCCGTGCACATCGCTCAAGAACAGCCGAAAATATTGCTGTTGTAGCCGAAAGTGTTGCAGAAAACCTAGGATTGTTCATTCCTCGTCGTTCTTTGGAATTGGGAATTCCACAAACGTCATTACACTGTATTTGGCATAAAGATTTGGCTCTTAAGGCTTATAAAGTCCAGTTCACACAAGAACTCAAGCCGGCCGCTCATCAGCAACGTCGTGTCTTTGCTGATTGGGTCGTTGAAATGCATGAAAATCATCTTGAGTGATGAGGCCCATTTCCATCTCGGTGGCTGCGTCAACAAGCAAAATTGTCGGTTTTGGAGCTCAGAAAATCCAAGAGTTATTGTTGAAAAGCCTCTCCGGCGGAGTCATTGGCCTTACTTTTTCGAAAATGAAGCTGAAGCAACAGTGACGGTGAATGGATCGCGGGATTAGATGGTATTGATCTCGACAAAGTTTATTGTCAACAAGACGGCGCTACGAGCCACACAAGCAACGAAACCATTGATCTTTTACGGGAATTGGAAAGCCCTTATTGGAAAATCCTTTACTTCTCAAGATTTTGAATCTTCGCTTAAAATACGCCCACGTGGGTCTTTGGTAGTAACAACTGCGCGGCATCAAACTTATTGGGATATGCTTCTGCCCCGAAACAGCAATTCTACCTTAGACCTCTTGGTGTAAATAAAGATGGTTTTCATGGTGAAAAGTTTTTTAGCGGTGTACTACTAGCAGACCGTTATTCGGCTCTGAGGGAATTTGACAGATATGCCGACGTCATTCGTTTTGTGTTTCACTAAGCTACAGCACAAAACGAATGACGTAGAATTCAAAGTTCCCCTCAAAATTTCTTTTTTTCACCATACCTAACGAGGAGACACATCCACCAAGAAATTCCCTATCAGGGGTGCACCCCAAGGTGGGGTAATCTCTCCACTTCTGTGGAGCTTAACTGTCAATAATCTTCTTCAAGAACTTGAAAAAATGGGAGGGAAAATAATCTCATATGCCGATGATATTGTTATAGCAAACTCGGGGAAGCACCTTCCAACTTTATGCGATCTTCAACAAAGATCCCTCAACAGACTATCACTTTGGTGTAAAAGTCGAGGACTTGAAGTAAATCCGGAAAAAACGGATCTGACCTATTTAGCAGAAAAAACACCTGCTCTTAAACACATATTCCTAGGATGGAAACCACTTAGAGTAATAGAAAAGGCGAAATATCTAGGACTTCTACTGGATAGGAAGCTAAATTGGGGGCTCACAGTCGCAGATAGAGTACGCAAATCTATGATGGCGTTGTACTCCTGCGGAAGGCTAATTGGGAAGAGATGGGGATTGGAACCCAGAATGATACACTGGCTGTACACAGCAGTGGTTAGGCCTATTCTCTACTATGGTATATATGGTGGAATGCCCTTGAGAAGGGGGTGAACATAAAAAAACTGAACAAGGTTCAGAGACTAACATCTGTTCTCGTAACTAGCGCGATGTCCACCACACCATCGAAAGCATTATATGCGACATTAAACTTCCTGTCGGTAGATCTGCAGGCAATATATATCGCGCGCAGCGCGGCAATAAGGCTGAACACTCTAAGTAAGTGGTTAAATAAGAGCTACGGTCACGGCAAAATCCTGGCTGGCACTTCAGAGATTCTCGGATTGGTGGACTATGAATTCCCGCCCACACTTGCCATTACATCGCTTACGACCCTCCTACCCTCAAGAAAAGAGTGGGAACGGGACGATGTAAGACAGGGCGAGTCTATCCATGTATACACAGATGGCTCAAAGCTCGAGGACAGGGTAGGCGGAGGTGTATATTCCGAGCATCTGGGGATCTCCTTCAATTTTCGGTTCCCCGACTACTGTAGCGCCTTTCAGGCCGAACTGATGGTAATAACAAAAGCCGCGACACTGGTACATTGTGATGCGATATCCGGAAATGACATCTACATTTTCACTGACAGCCAAGCGGCGATAAAATCTCTCACAAAGCAGTCGACAACCTCCAAGGTAGCCATGAAATGCCGCCCATCTCTTAACGAGATGGCTGAGTCATTTCGCCTAAGGATAATATGGGTTCCTGGCCATCGCGAAATTGAGGGTGTAGAGCCGATGAAATAGCGAGACTCGGCACCAAGCTGATAGACATCAGCACATAGACATTGACATAGGCATACCCTTACAAACATGTAAGCTACTTATCCATGAAGGAATCGTAAGGAAAGCAAACGAAAGATGGTGTAATGAAGCCACCTCCATCAACTGTGGCCGACTCTTATTGCTAAACGCACAGAATCTTTGTTATGATCTCAGTTATAACGGTGCACTGCCTAATAGGTAGACACGCCCAAAGGGTGGGTGTGCAAACACATGACTTCTGTAGAAGTTGTCTAGGTGAGGACGAGGAAGAGACAATCTTGCACCTACTGTGCCACTGTCCTGCTCTATCCAGTCGCAGGTTTACTATTCTGGGTGAACAATTTTTTGATGAGCAGATCTCAGTTCTACAAAAATCAAAGATATTTTAAAATTTTTGAAAAGCACATTATGGTTTTAGGAGAAATAGGGAAAGCTCCCCACGCGGCATCACAATGGGCTATGAGCCTGAGTGTGTCCCACAGGACAACCGCTTCAACCTAACTTAACCTTACCTAACGAGCAAACCTAGTATCTATCATCCTTGGATGGTTTTCTTATCGACGATTTGTCCTCTCCTACATTTTCTCTCTAAATAAAGAAACGTATTATTTCATCTACTTTGTTGTAATAATTTTGGCCCATCTACCAGTTCTGTTGTCTTCGTTTTGGAATAACTTATGCACAGCTTTTTTGCTATAAGTTTTCTGCGCGCTTAAATATTCGACCGCTTTTTCTAGCGAGTTCAAAAAAAAAAAAGTTTACGTTCGATTTACCATTCCTAATCGCCTAATTAATATATTATTTTCCTTTTCTCTAAACTTTATTTCTATATTTAATCACTTATATATAAATGCTAAGCCATTAACACATATATTTGTGCTTCTTTAGCGCCTCATCTAGCTTTTCACAAATTGCCTACCCGCACAAGGCAGTCATTCGATCAAACATTTGAAGGACTGTCAGAGCAATTAATTTCATTGTCAATCTTAACTGGAATTGACACTTAACACAAATCCAGTGACACGACTTAAATGTCTTAATTACACCAAATTGCATTTAATTAAAGTCAAAGCAAACAAATTGAAGGCCAACATTAGCTTCGCGCGTCAGTCTTGTGCAAAACAAACAAAAATCAAACGCCAACACAAATAAAGGGCAGACAAATGAATTCTAGGCCTTTCAGCTGGCCTGAGTTCCCTCAGCAACAAGACTGACAAAAAAGAAAAAAATATTGTTGTAGGTGAATAATGCAGAAGAAGAAGTGATGGAAACACTTACGAGACAAATGCGATATTGTTAAAAAGTGTCAAGAGAAGCCGTAACACAAATTATAATAATACATACAAAAGCGCAGCAATTGCGTAAATGCGTACATTTGGAGGGGGAGAAGGGTGAGTAGGGGTCGGAGGAGATAAATACTTAATGCCGATAATTGGACATATCTAACAATGAATTCCTCAGAAAACTACAATAGCTGTTATAGTGAAGATATCTACAACAAAAATGTGATGAATTGACAGAACAAAGATCAGTGAGCAATCATGCCACGAGCCCTATGGCTACCTAAAGTGCCAAATCATCCGTTAAACAGCTGTTAATGGTAGCCAGTACTTGAAAAGAATGCCCAAACTACAGGAAGTAAATACTTCATACAGCCAAAAATAGAAAAATATTTGAAAAAAAATTATAATACAGCAAATGTATTTGGTAAATGAAAACTAATGAGCTGTTAGTGTACGAAATTCTTAAATTAAATGAAAAAATAAAAAAAAAACGACTCGCTGTCGTCTGTACGTCAATGAAATCGCAAGACGAGCTCGTAAAGTGCGTAAAGTAAAACGCATTTATTTTTTATTGACTGTTGAAATGCATACTTATGGCTGTGTGTATGTGTGTACATATACATATGTAGTATTTGAAGCTCATGAAATATTTAACAGAGCAGTTCTGCATCTTGGCCACGATGGTTGCTACATAAAAAGAGGCCTAAATATGTACTATAAAAAAAACTGTTCATGTCTGCAAGAAGTTTGTTACCAAAGACAAGGGGAAATGGTGAGCGCTCATTCTAGCGCCAAATCACGTACCAGACAGACAATATATTGAACTTGAACGGCGATTTGAAAAATTACTAAATTATGTGCAGTGATTGTTTTTTTGTCGTAATGCTTTTTTTTTTGTTTTTTTGGTTTTTTGGTATTCGTGTTATCGCTGCTATTTTCGTATTAGGAAGAGATAAACAAAATATAGTGGTGAGTAAATTACACAAAATAGGCATACAAGAAGCTGCTGTGGCTTTTAACACGTAACAAGGTGTGTCCGATCACCGATTAGGCTTACGCAGAAAAACAGTAGCTACATAGTTTGAAGGCCGTATATCTACGGTGTAGGTGGAAGATAAAGCTTAAAATATGTTTCGCAAACATTTAGAATACTAAAAGGTTCTATTAGGAAGCTAAAAAAGTCTTATGCAGATGTGGAGACTTCCGCAGTGGGCTGGGTTTGCTTATCGACGAAGGTGAGGGATGATTTTATATACAGCGTTCGGTAAATTTTAATTGTAAGTACAATTAAAAACTAGTAATTGATTAATTGCAATTGTGTAAAACCAAGCAATTGTAAATTGGGAGTTGCTCAACTTATGTTTAATTAATTTATAATTGTTTTGTGAATTTATGTAAAAACTAATAATAAAAAATAAGTACTACTCCTATAAATATTTTGAAAAGTTTCTGTGTAAAAGTGTTTTTGAGCATATTTTATTTGATAACTACGTTTTAAATTCGTTCTTCATTTATTTATGTATTTATTTTTGAAGTGAAACTTCTTATGCCTCGATGGACGAGCGAGAATGGAGAGTAAAATTTTAAGACCACGCAACGTTTTGGGCATTTTCGTTCCGCGAGAGAGAAAAAAGATATAACGTAGAGGAAAAGGAGAGAGAGTGCTATACCTTATATATATCTTAGACACACTTTAGGCTATTTTTCCTGAGTTTTTCCTTGTGGTTGTTAATTTCTAGTGAGAAATAACGCTGCCTACTTTTTGGCGCTTGTTTGTTGTGGCAAACTTGTAGGAAATATAGTTTTGGTGCCTACTTTTTGGCGTTATATTTCCATGGTGCCTACCGTTTGGGGCGTTTTTTGTTCCCAATTTTTTTGGGTTTTTTTTGGAGCCTACTTATTAGCGCTTATTTTCGTTTCCTGGCTAGTGCTTGTGCGTACTATAAAGTGCTATCCATTCCGGCGTCGGTTTTATTGGCATTTTTTTTTTAGGTAATTTGCCCGTTGCTGCGGTCCTGAAATCGCTTCGTTTGTGCGGGTGATAACGTTCGGAGTAGTGCGCGTTGTTGCCATGGTTCGTGTCCGACGTTTACCTACACCGGTCGACCCTTCTCCGTTTTTTGTAAATTTTGTCTATTTGTATTCTCTGCAAATGTTGTGAATTTATTTAAATATATATTCTTTCTCTCTCTCTCTCTCTCTCTCTCTCTCATTCTGTCTGTGGTCTCTCCCTCTTTCTTCGTCTGCCTTGAAAGTTTCACTTCTGTTACACGCACTTTTTTTTAATTGTAATGTCTTGATGGCAACCTTTATACAAATTTTTGTGATAAAACTTTCCGTTAATTTGGTTCTAGGGATGCCAATATTAGCGGAACATTTTTATCTTGGGATTTTGAGATATTTTTTAAGTAATCCTGAAATCTCGGGATTCATACAAGCCAGTTCCGGAACTTAGGGAACTTGGAAAAGACGGAATTCGGCGCTTCGAAATATTTTTAAAGTCAACCCGGAGTCCCGCGATTAATATAAGCCAATCCCGAAACATATGGAACTTTAAAAAGACGGGATTCGAAACTTTGAGATATTTTTAAAATGATCCAGGGTTCCCGAGAGTAATAGAAGCCAGTCCTGGAATTTATAGAAACAGAAAACAGGGATTTAGGGTTTCAGGAACTGAAATCGGTTATGAAACCGTTTGTTAATATTTAATTTGATAAAATTTTTTTAATTTTTAACTTTTTAGAGAGGTGGAAGCCCCATTAAAAAATATTTATAATTCTAAATATTGAGAGTTAAGTTAAGTCATTGAGGCTTTTTGTTTAAAATCCATACTTGAAAATTTTATAGACACAGAAAACACCGAGGTCCAAAGATTTCGGGATTCTGGAATTGAAACCGGGTATGGAACCATTTGATAATATTTAATTTGATTAAATTTTTATAATTTTTTAACTTTTTAGATAGGTGGCAACCTTGTTAAAAATATTTCTAATTCTAAAGTTGAGGGTTGAGTTGAGTTGTTGAGACTTTCTTAAAAGCCACACTTTAAAATTTTATAGACACAGAAAACACCGAGATCCACGGATTTCGAGATTCCGAAACTGAAACCGAGTATGAAACCGTTTGGTAATATTTGATTTGGTTAAATTTTTATCATTTTTTAACTTTTTAGATAGGTGGCAGCCCTGTTGAGAGTTGATTAAATATTTTTTATTTTTAACTTTTTAATTGGTGGCAACCCTGTTAAAAATATTTCTAATTCTTAAGTTGAATGTTGAGTTGAGCCTTCGAGATTTTTTGTTTCAAATCCATACTTTAAAATTTTTTTTTGCTGGAATAAATTCCAGCTCCAGCTGTGGCCATAAGCCACTGATTGAAAAGCTGGTTGAATTTTAAGTTTTATATTAGCAGCATGAGCTTGATTATAGCAAAGATCTTATCACAGATATCTGAAGTCCCATTATAAATATAATATAAAAAAATCGAATAGCTAAGAAATTAAATACAAAACACCAAAAATTGTGCTTCATTGTTTTGCACAAAAAGATTGGTGAAAAAAGTATAAAAAGCTGCTGTCACACCAAACGACTCCCCTCAGGCTAAACGAACCCGTGTGCTTCGGATTACATGCGAATTGAGTATCTTTCTAGAATTAATTAAAATCCCCTGTGAATTTAATCTCTTATGAACTTCGTTGACTCTATTTAATTATCTTTTTTGTTTTTGTAGGAAATTCCACAGTCGTGTTCTTATCATAATTGAGCCGATTATACAACACAAACTCGTAATTCACTTTCCAGAGAATAGTTCAATAAACTGGCTTAAGCAAGAAAGCAAGAGATTAGTACCTACACCTACGTGTGTGTGTGCAAATATACCTATGCTATTTGTGTATTCGCTCCACCTACACCCAAAGGGTAGACCATCGTCTGGCTTCTTTTAAATTGCATTTTATTTTGGCATTAAGAGCTTTTTTGGTGCTCAAAACAGTGGCAGCAATTCAGTAACTTGTCTTCGCTGTGCGAAATGGGTTGCTTTATGCTTCTACGATGGTTTTAAATATGGAAACTTGACGGGGATATTTAGTTACCGAAAGGGTGTAAATTTTAAAGAGATTATGCATAAATCGCACAATAAATGTGTGAAGAAACTTCAGAAGCTCACTTGTTAAGGGAGGATCCTTTGGATTCGAAGATGTACAAAATTTATTTTTTTTTCATTTAGATCTATATTTTAGGCATCGCAGAATATGTATTCCAAGTTAGGGAGACTAATTTTAAATATTTCTTTCTTCGAGTACCACAACAGCAAGTTTTCGAGTTCCTGGCTGCATTTGATTCCCGTTTTCTCCATTTGTGATTTTTACGACTTTTATAAACTCGTGGGCAAGATTAAAAGATAACTAAGCGAATAATTTAAAGGATCCCCAGCCTGGTTTTCTCAGCATTACTCACTCGTCTATTTGAACTGAGAGGAATTAGAAAAAAGTGTTTTATAGTAAATAGAAGTAATTTTATATTTAAAAAAATTATAAGTAAATATATGATTTAGTCTATAATCTTTGAAAAATTTATAAATAAAAAATAAATCTTTGAAATATTTATATCTAGTTTATATCGAGTTTTTCTTTGTTCACATCTGATTTGTGCGATAACCCAGCTTTAGCCAGCGCCAGTTGGCCACACCACGTGAAGCCAAGTCTTCCTCCTATTCTACCACTAACAGGTATCTCATCGAATACTTTTAGGACTGGAGCGTTTGTATCTCTTCTGATGAAATGACCTAGCCAGCGAAGCCACTGGATCTTTATTCGCTGCGCTATGTCTATGTCGTCTTACAGCTCATACAGCTAATTGTTCCATCGCTTGCGATATTCGCCGTCGGCAACGTGCAAAGGTCCAAAAATCTTCCGCAACATTTTTTTCTCAAACTTTTCGAAGCCGCCTCATCAGATGCTGTCATCGTCCATTGAAAATCGTTTAGAAGCTTAAGAAGATCACTGCTTTCTACCGTGCCGAGATCTTTCAATTCATGGATAAACTTTTTATCTGAAATGGCGAATCTAAGCGCGGAAGCAGGACTGTTGCACAGAAGGTGTAAAAGCGTATCTATCTTTCCTCATCTGATAGCTTCTGCAGAAGTCGTGTATTTGCGCGCTTATCCTTTCAGCTGATCTGTCTATTAGACCGAACAAATTATTTATAATCAAATTCAGTGTCTTAGCACACTATGTTTATTCTGGCTCAGAAGAGTTTCTGTGCGTTTGACACTGAGAGTCGGTTACAATTGTCGCAGCACTAAAGCGCCGTTATGAGACCTGCAACAGGCAGATAGCTACAGCCAGCCAGAGCTGTTGATATAATGGAGAAGATTGATGGCATTCAGGTTGGCGTACTGCTCCAGTGCACCCAACGACCTTAATCGTCTAGCTGTCCAACTCGTACATTTACAGAGAAAGTGACCGGTAAATACAGCTACGAGTTTGAAAATTGAGGGTTTTCAAAATAGCACATGAAGAACTGTAGCTCCATCTTTTCTGCGTTTTCCTCAGAAATAATTTGTGCAGTTTCCCTTTAACAGCTGTCAGGGGGATGCCGATTCCCGGGCAGAAAGTCCCTGAGGTCAGTTAAGTCCCCTTTCTGCGGCAAGCTCATCAGCAATTTCATTTACCTCTATATTCCAGTGTCCTGGAACCCAGATTAGAGAAATGTTACCTGCACACCCAAGAGATTTGATCTCCTCTTTACAGGAGTTTACTAATTTCGTTCTGCACCATGACGTGTCAGAGCCTGGAACTCGGCTTGACTATCGGAGAAAATGTTAATATCTTCCTCGCTCCCGCGCTCCCTAAGCATTTTGCATGCCTGCAGGATTGCAAAGACTTTTGCTTGAAAAACATTAGCAGCATTCAGCAGTTTAAAGGAGATAGATAAATTGGTTGATTTAGAGAAAACCCCTGCTCCGACGCCCGATTCCATCTTGGAACCGTCACTGAAGACAGAGGTGCAAGCTTCGGTGCTGATTTATCCCTCGATCCAATCCTGCCTATTGGGACAGATTGCCATAGCACGACCCTCAAACTCTATCTTGCGGGTACTGACTTTTGGGTATACTGACTCAGCCCTGTTAAGCGAAGTACGTCACTTCATGGTTATTTTAGAGGTTGTCGCCTGCTTTGTGGGGGATTTTATCGCCGACTGGCTATCAGTGAAAATGTAGATGTCATCTCCAGGTATCGAATTACACAGTCTCAGTGCCTGAATTTTAATTACTGCCATGAGTTCAAACTGAAAAACACTGCAGTAGTCAGAGAGCTGAAAGGTGAAAGAGATCCCCAGTTATTCGGAATGTATACCTCCTACTCAAACTATCCTCGAGATTTGAGCCATCTGTGTATGGATAGATTCGCTCAGTTTTACGAGTTATTACTACAATACTTCAAAATTAAAGCTGTCAACAATGAAGTGGTTATCGATACATGAGTACGCCGACTGCTTGTTTGATTACAGGATGTACAGGGCCCGGCACTCGAAGTGTAAACAATTAAAAAGGCCATAAATTTAGTTTGGGAAATTACTTTTACCCAATTCAAAAGTAAAAAATGTGCGAAAATACTACAAAATTAAGAATAAATTTACTTTTGCTCGATATGATCACCTTTTGCCTTGACTATGGCCTTGAGACGGTCCAGAAACGAGTCGCAAGCTGTCCGAATGTGACTTGCAGGTATTTTGGTTCACTCGTGAACAATGGCTGTTTTCAGCGCCTCGAGACTGGAGCATCTTTTAGCTCGAATCTTGCTCTTCAAAATGGAATAATCCATCGCACTCGCGTCTCGTGAATTTGAGAGCCATTGTGTGGACGTTTGAAGTTCGAAACAATGTTTTTCAGCCATTCTTGGTTCACTCTAGCCTTGTGAGACAGTGCCGAGTCCTGTTGAAACGTCCGTGGGCTGCCGCCGAAATGTTTCTCTGCCCACGACTTCAAAGCAACCTCCAGAATACTTTCCCGATAATACTTCGTAATTATCTTGACGCCAGGCTCGATGATAACGATTGGAGAGCGCCCATCTGCGGTTATAGCGGCCCAAACCATTACCTGTGGCGGGTGGTGTCTCCTGGTGTCCAATCGATGACTTAAATTCTCGTATGAATGGTCGGTCAAATAAACCCTATCGCTTTGGGAAATTAAGAATTGCTCAATTTGAAAAATTTTCTCGTCATAAAGCACAATGTTCGGAAATTTACCGCTTTCGGCCAAGCGAAGCAACTTCTTCGCTCTCTCAAGTCTGACTTGTTGCTGCTTTGTTGGGAGATCATGCGCCTTTTGGATCTTGTAAGGCTTGATTTTGAGATAATTTTTCAGTATGCAGCGGATGCTACGGTCGGATATTTTCAGTTCTTTCACCATTTGATTGGCCCTTTGTCGGAAATTTTACTCCAGTCGCTTCCATGCATCAGCTGCGCGAGCGGTTTGAAGTTGGCTACACTTCGAGTGCCGCTACTTCTGGAAAAGCGGCCCAAGTCACCCTAGTGGCAATTTGTACTCTTTCTAGGTGAGCAAAAACCAATATCACAAAGTCCCACCCATTATGTGTAGTTGCTAAAGTTGTATAATAGAAACGGCATAGTTCTAAATATATTTTTTTAAATAATTTGTTTCAATTATTGCTTTTGCCTTTGCTTGTGCTTAGCTGGAAGATATTTCTGATAATTCATTGCATAACAATTATTAGAAGATTAAATCATTCAAAAGTCATTTTCAAACAAACAGGATCTTATCAGTGTGGCTGGGTGTTTGTGCTTGAGAATTAATGCCCAATACAAATAAACAAAGAGAAGACAAAGAGAAGGAATGAAAAGTCGTCTGCGCTAATTAAATTCCTATTCAATTTCAATTTCATTTCATTCTTTGTTATGCTTCTCGACAATTATGACAATTTTGTTGTCATTCTCGTTGATTCTTTGGCCACTCACTTGGGCTAATAAGCTTTTTGGGTTTCCGATTTGCTCTTTTGCAAGCTGAAATGACTATCAATGGTTTTTAATCTTCAATGCTTGAATGAGCGCATTTTTTCCGCGTTACTAAAGCCTGAGGCAATGGCTAAGGAACTGCTGCAAAATACATACACACACCGACACACATACATAGTTATATACATTCATAAAGTCATGCATATTCATGCATTTAGAAAAATGAATCAAGCTGAAGGAGAGTTTTATCAATAAACCGAAACGACAACTTTCTATGTGTATGTGCGTATATTTGTTTAGGTTTTGGATTATACGTTCGTATGTATGGATGTATATGTGTGTGTGTGTGCCGCGTTTGCGGTGTAATAGACGAGGCGTAGCGAACGTAAAATCGATAAGTCATGCCAGTGGCGGCTTGTTGCCGATCCAGTGACTTGGCAAGGCCGTGGATTTTTAGCCACAGTAAGTCGTGCAGTCAATCAACCAAACGGGTATAGCTGAAACGACGTTAAGCCAGCGGGCAGTCGACCGCAAGCCATGTCTGAGGCAAAATCACACTTACGAATGCAAACACATGCACATACATACATATATGCATATATGTATGTGAAACACAGCGGCAGCACAGCAATTTAGCATTGTCAAGCGCTTAAAGCCACACGTACATATTTCCATCCATGGATGGCTGGATGCATATTTATTTGCGCACATAAATGTGCTTACTAACCGCGGCATGTCTATTGCCATTTCAGTGTATTCCTTACTGTGCTCTGCCATTCAAATGCGGCGCGAGAATCTTGATGACCACTCTGTGGCATATGGCGTCAAAGTGCCACATGCCATTTAATCTATCAAAAGCCAACGGGCAACCACATAAATTTACCAGAGTCTACACGAGCTCTTGGCGCACATTTGTATGTATGTATATACATATATAGATTTCTGAAAACTAATACAAGAATATGCATAAGTTTGTTGGCGTTTCACTTTTCTAATCCTTTAAATGGCGCTGCCATGGCACGTAGGGACTCATTCTTACATACATACAGACATACATACATAGATGTAAACATACATAAATGAACATCAAGAATATTCGCATATTGCGCGCTGTTTCATTTTGTATGAGTGATTGTACATACTTACATGCATATTCCTATACTATACATACACCCAATTACAACCGTCGTTAAAAAACCCACACACCCCTTTTGATAATGAATTTAGACATTTTTTTATTTAATAGGGTATTGTGAATTTTCTTCCATATAAAGAGTTTTCCAATAAGACGTATTATTCCCCCTAAGATATCAATGGTTTCGTTGCTTGTGTGGCACGTAGCGCCGTCTTGTTGAAAATAAACGTTGTCCACATCAAAACCATCCAATTCTGGTGATAAAAAATCGTTAATTACCTCTCCATGGCGCAATCCATTCACCGTAACTCTTGCTTCAGCTTCATTTTTGAAAAAGTAAGGTCCAGTGACTCCGCCGGACCATAAACCGGACTAAACAGTCACACGTTGAGGATTGAGAGGCTTTTCAACAATAACTCTTAGATTTTCTGAGCCCCAGATCCAACAATTTTGCTTGTTGACGAAGCCACTGAGGTGGTGATTTTTCGATAGAATTCCGGATCATTTTCGTACATTTCAACGACCCAATCAGCAAAGACACGACGTTGTTGATGATCGGCCGGCATGAGTTCTTGCGTTAACTGGACTTTATATAGTCCAGGGTTCGATTTTGGACTGCGTTTTTATACCGTTAAATTCTTGACTATACTTGTGATTTAGCTTTCATGAATAACGAAAGTGAACGTCAGCTGGCGCATCTGCGGTGGGTGTGATAGTGGGAGGGTACGAAACGTGTCGAAAAAAAATTTCTACCCACTCATTTTATACCGGCTGAAACTTTTTTCATGTATTGACATTTAGTAATATAAAAATAAAAAACAATAAAAAAAATAGTCATGGCGCCATAGAGGGGGAAAAATACGTCAGCTGAACGCAATGATACATTCTTGCTTCGGCTGACGGTCTTTCCACCGCTATAAACGCAGCTGACCATCATTATTATATTTTCATATGTGTCCAAAATTATGTAAAAAAATTTCAGTCGGCATAAAGTAGTTTCACTTTTTAATTTATTTTACAAGTTCGCCTCTTTAGCTGACGTATTTCCCCCCTCTATGGCGCAGCTGACTATTTTTTTTTATTCTTCGAATTGTCGACTTATTCAGACTATTATTTCCACCAAACAAACCACGAATTCTGCGATAAGTTCTTCTTGCAGATTGACCGTTTGCATAATACAATAAGTTTCAACATCTTTCGTGTAAAATTGTAAATCTGTCTAGTTGACAAATGTCAAAGATGGCATAGGAAGAAGCGACCGTTTAGAAATTATTCATTACTGACAACCAGGCATCACTTGTGAAAGACCTTTTATAATTATAAATATTCGTATTACAAAATTAAGGCAACTTAGCAGCAGCGGTTACCGGCATGAAAACATATTTTTTATTCCTTCCCATTATCGTACATTTTACTGAAAATTATTTTTGGGCTTGAGTATATTAAGAAGTGAGCCGCAAAATTTTGAAAAATAATTTATAATTTTGTGATTTATTCAATTTTGAAAATAAAGTTTTTTGATAGAGTGTTTTGAGATAGAGTTTTTAAAAATGAAATATTTTAACATACAGTGTACCCTATCTTAAACGGACACCTGAAGGACTGAAACATTTGTCCGATAATAGAAGGTGCCCGCTTATAAGGAAAGTGTAAAAGAAGTTAATAATATGTTATAGAAGGGGCGTCCGCTCAAAACAGAAAAAAAATTGGGGATTCCTGATATGTACTGAAAACAAAGTCCATTAGAAGAGAGTATACTGTATTTATAAATATCAATGTTTACCTTTTCAGATAAAATACACTTTTTGAAAGATTTTTTTTTTTTGTTTTTTATGTTTTAAGCAAACACATTCGCTTTGATTTTTTTTTTCAAGTAAAAGAAAAAAAAAATTCACAATCTACGTGAGCTTTTAATCGGGACTGTTATATTTTTATAAGGTTATGTGTTTTTAATTTTACGGTGGACAAAATTGTGAAAAAATTTTTGTTTTTATAGTTTTTAAAAATTTTGAAAAATATTATTTTTTCAAGTTTGATATATCTTATCCTAAAAAATAAAATTATAAAAATGTAACAGTCACAAAATGGCTCTCCTCTGAAAGAACTAAAAGACTTCCAGCACTGCTCTAAACAATGGAATATTCGCATGAGGTGACGGAGGGGCTGTATATTGAAAGCGATAAATGATAAATATGAATGAAAAAAAAAATAAAATGGTTATAATGCATTTTCGATATTTATTAGCCACACCTCGTAAGTAGAATCATGGCTTAGAACTACTGGAAGCCTTCAAACATAAATAAATATATATTTGAGTACATGTAGATTTAAAAAAAAATTCCAAGTCCTAAATCTGTCTTATTTCTTAAAGTAACTGTTAAAGCTATAAGAATTTTTAAAATTGTACCGCCGCTTCCAAATGAAATAAAAAAGGTCGGATTTCATAAACTGTGTAAGCTTATAAAACCCAAAAAAAAATTGTGCGAGCAACTTCGGCTGCCACGTCACAGGAGTACTCGGCAGCCGAATCCTGTTCGCTCATTTCACACATATGCAAGCACTCGGCCAATCAGACAGCAACGAAACGATGTGGCCGAAGGTTGTGTTGATTTTTTTTTATATCAACAACACAAACTCAGTTTTTTCGTAACCAACCCGATTCATAAACCCAGTTACGTCAGCCAATCACATGATTCTTTCAAAATCACTGAGAGCCGGTTAACGGTCTGATATTGCCCCCACCTACGATGGAGAGAATAATAAGGTGGCATCGATCCTGGTACCGCTACTTTGCTCTCAGCGAATTGGGTTTTGCATCAAGTTGGGTTTTACAGACAGCGTGAAGGCGCCTTTTAAATTCTGCTATCAGATTGTTTTATTTATTTCATTTTATTTTATTTGAGCTTAATCCATCTCGGCTGTTTTATTTTATTTTATTTTATCTTATTTATTTTTTATTTTATTTTATCTATTTTTAATTTATTTTTATTTTATTTGATTTTATTTTATTTTATTTTATTTTATTTGAGCTTAATCCATCTCGGCTATTGCCGGAGATTACACATCCCGGATAAAATTTTCAAGGGATTGTGCTCTGGTGGAGCGTAGTCCAAGTTCTACGCCCATGCGATTACTATTGTTTAAATATTTAAAAATCTACGAACTATTGCACATGTGTCCAGTATGGTCGACTTCTGCATGTCTTCTAAGAGGTGTTGGCAGACATACTTCTTCAAGCTTTTTATTAAATGCTTAGGCACTAATCCAGTGGACGATATAATTATTGGAATTATATTCACTTCCCTCGCTTTGTACATACGTTTCAGTTCTATGGCCAAAGCTGCATACTTCGATACTTTGGTGGAGTATGTGCTTTGGATGTTGCGATTAAGGGGCACCGCTATATCGATTACTTCGATTGTTTTATTTATCTTGTCGAACAAGATGATGTCAGGTTTGTTGGCAGCTGCGGTTTGATCTGTGGAAATAAATCTGTCCCAGTACAGTTTAAAACTTATTTTATTTTATTTTATTTTATTTTATTTTATTTTATTTTGTTTAGTCTTATTTTTTTTATTTTACTTTTTATTTTTTTATTTTATAAACAAAGATTCTCTCCCCTCCGTTTTTGGTATATGAATGGAATTTTTGATTGTGCGTTTTTACTGGCACGCATTCCTTTTCTCGTTCCGCAATGGACTTAACGAATTTATAATCCTTTCCATGCCGTCAATGTCATAACGAATTAGGCCGTGAATGCTGCTTTCGTTCGTGTATTTCAGGGATTCAAGGAGACCTCGAGTTCTTTCTTGCTTGATTTTTCACAATCTAAAGCATATTTTCTCTCTTTGCTGAATATTGTTTTTATCCACTGTCAATATTTTATTATTATTTTCATTTTTCTCTCCTCTTTGTATTATAATGGTAGTAGTTGTTGGCATTAGCTTTAAGTGGTCTCTGTAAGAACTTTGTTCATTGAATTAGATGTAAATAAATAAATAAACCAGCTTTTATTACAGCACTTGCGCATCCTTTGAGCCAACATTGCATTTCAACAATATCAAACCAACAATGCGAAATACAACAAAAACGAAAATCCAATTCTGTGTAAGCCATTTTCATTGCCACAATAAGAGACTTCCAGGCGAACACCTACTCAAAGCTGCATGAACATGAAATGCCTGCTTCTGATGTCAACGCTGCACTTTGTGATGTATGGATTATTTACTTCTCAGGAGTGTTTCATTTGCATTTTGTTCGCACCATCAAAATTCGGCACATCTTCTCAATACTAGATATTTCCCACTCCCACCTGGTTTGGGATACTTCAAACATATTCGAAAGGATAATACCTGGGATGAGTCTGCCAACCAGTTTGTGGCAGCAGATCATGCGATTGTGGAATGATTGTAAATATGCGATGTGATGGATGCTGTATGAAATGAAGGAAAATTTCAATCAAGGCTTTATGACAGATTTTCTTTTTAAGTTAAAAATGTTCATGCGAATATAAAGGGTGTTTCAAAAGTGACGCTGAGATGTCAGTAGTGAATAATTTTTAGATGTTTATTATTATTATTATTTTATTTTATTTTAAAACAACATCTACGTACATTTTTTGAGAGACCCTCTTATATGGAAGTGGATTTTTGCTATTTTTCAAATATTTCCGCTGCACCTCTGAAATAATTTCGTTATAAAAAAAGTAGTTTTACAGCGCTTAAATGCAAAATTACTAAGTTCTTCGATTTAAGAATTGTTTTCATCAATTACGAAAACCATTTGCCAAGCATTTTAATGAGTTTTGAATACAAAAAAAAAAAAAACAATAAAATATATTAATTTCTACTTCCTCCACAAATGCATCATCGAATTCGTTTGCTAAATGAACCTCTCAATACCAAATGCATTATCATCAAATATAAATTCCTTTTCTAATACCTGCAGGCTTTCAAGTTCAATTCCCTGTTATGCCACTCACTGTTGTGCAAATCCCTCGCTCAAGGTCACACAATGCTTCTCTTCATTCGATATTGACTTTTTAAAGCCTACCATTTTCCGTAAGTAAGCAATTTGCGCTTTCCTTTCTTCCTTTCTTATGCATTGTTGGCTTTTTGCTGCACTTTGCCATTTGCCAATGAAATGAAGATTGGCAGCAAAAGTGCCCCAAAGGCCACTCGCTGCTGTCAAGGAAATTCATTAAAATGCCAATTTGTCGATATTTATTCCATTTAACAGTAAGCAGCACCGTTTCCGCAATTTGTGTCGCGCGGGCGGCACTTCCAATAAAACGATTCACGACGACTCGCAACTAACGTCTAAGTGCCTCATGCACTCACTCAATTAATGAGTATATAAGTAACGCAATAATGTACTCGTATATACGTATGTGTGTGTACGTGTATATATGTGCGGGTGTGTGCAAGTGTCATGTGTTTTGGGCGCACTTTGTAATGTAAGACTGCTGCAGCTACACATTCTAGAAATTTTACAAAAATTGATAGCAAGGCAGCATTTAAAAAATTGCTATCATACCTTCAGGCGCACATTAATTACTTATCTGACTTGGTTCAAATTTTGCTTCACAGCATAGATCATGGTGCTGCATCAATAATGGAACAAGCTGGTTGTGCGTATAAATAATGTTACTAAGTCGTTATACCTAAATGAATGCGGCACAAAAATTTCAAAGTGCTACTCTACACCAAAGTATGTATGTATGCACCAATAGAGTGCCCCATCAAAAAGAGTGAAGATTTATAAAATTTATTATATTTTAAGTTCTGTAGGATCCTACAAGGGAGCAGAGGTCGCGGTCGGCCTCTTGGAGAAGTTCAATAATGCGCGAGCTTACAGACGGGTACATCACTTGGGACGGCGCAAAAACAGCGGCCCAGAACGGTGTACGGTGGAAGTTTTTTGTCGGGGCCCTTGCTACCGAATAAGGAAAAAAATAAAAGTCCTGCACCGAAATATTTCAGAAAAATATAGCAAAGGAAGGAAAATTAAATAAAACGAGTGTTTTTTTAGCTGCATGAGAATTGACGATATGTATAACTATAGTTTGATACCTAAGAATGGCAAACTGTAAGGTTTGGTAAGTCATTATGAATCGTTTAACGTCCGAACAATGCAGTTCATAGAGCAAAGTGTTGAAAAAGCGCCGACATGTGGAATCGTCGTCGTTCTCAACTTTAACTTAACTTTGCCTTCTTGCCCGAACTTTATTTATGGACACGTAAGCCAAGATCATAACGTAAAATTTCCACGTAGTCTTATCCTTCGACTCCCTCAAAGTTAAATCTGAACATCGTTGCTTGTCTCATTTCACAAATAAAAGCATTACCATTAGGATGACAAGAAATTGTAAATTGTGAAAAATTGTGAAGCACACCTAAATAATCGGTTATTGCGGAAATAAAGAAAAATAAAAGCACAACCGATTAATATCGATAACATTCTCCGACATTACATGCAAACGAATAGTTTGAGAAATATCTTTGCAGATTAAGAACTGCTGGTTAGAGTGGTGATTCATCCAGAGTTCAACTAGCGCTTCCGCACCACTTTGTTGATACAAAAAACTGCTACTCTCACTAAAATGTATAAAAAAAAATATCTGGGTGTCATCTCTAAATTAAATTAAATTAAATGACTTCTGGGACCTTTCCACACTCAAGAGCTTATATTTTTCATTTATGAAGTCGAATCGTGAGTATTTTAGCTTCATTTCCTATCTATTCCAGCTCCACTATAAGAGTAGAAAAGCTCCAGAAGCGTTTTACTAGGCATGCCCTTCACTGCTTCGTTGGAGTTGTAGTATGTCTGATTATTGAAGTAGGTGCCTTCTTTTGCCATTGCCGACATACAAATGCGTAGAAGAATTTGATTGGTCCTGTTTAGAAGGGACATAGACAAGAGTCATATCAATTACCAGTAAATACTTGAGCGAATTATTTTCAATGGTCCTGCTCGGGCTCTGAGATTCTGCGACGCGTTTCATGCACTATTCCTTTCCAGAAGAAAAATTTTATAATTAAATAACAATCAATTTAATCTGAGCCGGACAAATTTGGTTAGTAAAAATTTAGATGGATTCTCAAATTCGCATGCCAGTTTTAATTCTAAACTAAAAATGGTGCTACATTTTTAAACTTTAATTACGTAGTCCATATATTTTACTGTAGGCGTATATTTACACAATTATACTGTAAGTTATTATTACCTTTTAGTTTTAGAGATGGACTCTAATTGATGAAATTTTAATAAATAAATAAAATCATAAAAAGAAAAAGGTATGACATTTCATTAAAAATACTGAGCAAAAGAAAAAATTGGTTCACAAATTGCAACCGAATATTTTCGTAAAGATAGTGCATAAAAATCTTTGCCAAATGCCTGAAGAATCACTTTTGCGCCAAATTCCAGCCTCAGCCAGATGTTAAGCTTAAAAGCTTTTTCGAGTTCAAGACTTCTCGCTTGTATCGGATGTTTTTTTGAAAGCTCGAGAACTGAAAATGTCAAAAAAAGAGAAATATTGCTGGAATGAATTTTTTTTATAATACTCTGGAATCCATAAAATTATCTCGGCATTAATTTTTTGATTTAATATCTGGCATACAGTTGAGAGCCCGAAAACAGCGGTACCAAACAAATATTAGGTTTAAAAAAAAAATTTCAATTAAATTTGAAAGCTTTTATTATTATTTGGAAATATTTTTCTATTCTTTAGCTGTACACATATTGAAATCAATTCTACACCAAACAAAAAAACCTTTTTATAACAAAAAATAGAAATTTAGGGTTAACATTAAAATAGCAGTGGACATAGAGGGAATGCATTCTGACTAAATCTATAAAAATTAAAAAAAAAAAAAACTGCATTGCCAGAGTTTTGCAGATATATAGCTTAATTAATATTTAGTTGAATTGCACAAATTTTGTATTACGTCAGCACAACAGCGGGGCATTGAGTCCACCAATTGCTCATATCGCTGCTAGGAATCTTCAGCCACGCAACTTTAGCAATTCCCCAAATTTGTTGATTGTTAGTTGGTTTAGCATTGTGTACAGCTCTTCTTAAGTCTCCCCCACAGTATTTCTAAAGAATTGTGGTCGAGTTACTTAGCTGGCCATTCCATAACCTCAATTTTACTTGTGTGAAACTAATCATTGGCCTTTCGACTCTTGTTTTTAAAATCATTATCCTACCCTTGACCCATTTCTGCATTACTTCCACATAAATATTAGTGTGCAGTATGTCACCATTTTTGTGTATGGGATCTGCGTCATAATATGAGAAACATCCCCATACCATTATTTTTGAGCTCCTTGTTTAATGGTTTTTGGAGTGTATTATGGCTGATTTTCGGCGCCAGGTGGAAGTATAACATATCGTCGTGAACCCGTGCAGCCAAACATAACAATTTTCGATTCGTCAGTCCATAAAATATTACGCCACATGTCAGTTGTCGAGCTAGTCGGTTTTCTTGCAAATTCGAAACGTTTTGTCTTAAGTTTTGGTGTCAGAAGTGGCTTTCTACGTAGGCTGCGAGCTTCTCCTAGTCTCCTACGCACAGTCATGTCAGAAACATTTGACCTCTTTTTTAATTTGAATGGCTGACTTCAAGGGATTCTTTTTGGAGCACCGTAAAATTCTACGACCGCTTTGCAAGCCAGTTTCTCGTTTTCCACCTCTTTTTTTCAGCTTTTCCATTAATTTGATTGCATTTTAAATCATTTTTGCCGAACATGAAAGAATATTTTGTATTTCTGTGATCTTCCAGACCTTCCATCTGTTCTCAATTTCAGAATCAGCTTTCGTTGTTCTGTGGTGCAGTGCTTTGCTCGACCTACTACAGTCAAAACATAAGAAATATATGCATGACACTCACCAAAATAAAATAAAAATATAAATAATTAGAAAATTTAAATTAAAAAAATTAATATATAATAAAAACTTACTTGTGTCTAAATCTATGCACAATTGTAATAAAACTCGATGTATAACCTTAAAAACTGAAGGCACTGCTATTTCAATGTTATACATACTTAAAAAATAACGACGCCAATAAAGAAACGTTATTTACGTAGTTGCCAGATTTACTAGATAAACTCTACATATCTGAAATCCCTTAACTCTTCGTAGAAATTTGATATTAAAAGTTTCTTTTGTATGATTTATAGGGAAACAATAAATGACTTCGAAATAATTTTTAAAGGGTGCTGCTATTTTCATGTTAACCGTTTTCATGTAAGCTGTAAGTGCATAAAGGTGAATCCGTATCACGCAATTTCTTGAAAACCCGAACTCAAAAGTTGTAATATCGGATCAGAAGAACTCTTCTTCAACTATTATACAACTCAACTACTTATACACGCACACATACATCCACACTTTGTTGAGCACAAAGTTGTTCCAGCAGCGGTTGCAAGTGTTGGCAGTGCAGCTAGCAGCAACCTTTATGTGCATTCACAGTAAAGATACATTCGAGTGTATAAGTATATAATTTTGCATGTGCATATGAAACGCCATTAAATATGTGACAGTTGCTGCAGCAAAAACTGCATAGAAGATTTTCGAAACGAATATTGTGATATTTTTTGCTTATATTTTTTTCTGATACTTTGCATACGAGGAAAATGCAGGCAATCATGCCGATAATCGCCACGCAAGTGGAAAATCAGGAGAATGGGACAATAGTTGAAAGTACTTCAAGTGAAATGATGCTAAAGTGAAATCAGGCTGCTGAAAAAAAAAGAATGATGTTAATGCAATCGATTCGGTGTAGCTGTCGCTGCGTATAATGATGAGTAGCGTTGATGTGAAATTTTTCAAGTTGACGTGTAATAATTTATGAAAGTCGGAAGGCGCCTCGAAACAGAAAGTTTTTCTTAGTCTGCAGTACTCGTAGGAGGAAATGTAGTGAAAATGCATACTTAAAAAGTTGATTTATGGGCATTCGAGTGGATCGAAAAACAACTGAAAAGAAAACCACGCACTATTTCAAAGTTTATGTAGAGAGTATCTTGAAAAAAAATAAAAAAAATTGTTTTTGTTGTCGTACATTTCCATACCATATCATACCTGTTTCCTTAACTAAAATACTTAAAAAAAAAAAAAAAAAATTAGAATTGCGCAATCAAATTTAAATAGTCATAACTTTTATCGCCGGTCGGTGCTATCTGTCATCGTCTCAAGACATTAATAATTCACACAAAAGTAAAGCCTGTATGAACTTAGACAATACCCTTAAGGATTAGTTCTTTAACAAACGAGTATGCCTGATATCCAAGTTGATTTTAAAGACTCTCCTCGAGCTACACAAATGATTGTAGAGTGATTTCTTACCAGTGTCGGGGAAATGTGGCAAGTAAGTACCACGAAATTAGTTTAACTCGAATATTGTAAATACTTATATTTTTGTTGGCGTCCTGAAAATAACAGGTGGTCATGGGATCTTCAGTGATATTTGGGCAAAAATGTATGAGGGAGAAATTCTTCGAAAATTACAGGTAGTAAATATTTGAGTGTAAAGTATTCTGGCTTTATGTAAAATCTATGAAGTCCTGCTATAGCATTCCCTTGGATGTGTTCCTCAATGGAAACTACGCTTCTTCTACCAAGGAGGCTGCAGACCTTTTCGCACACTTTTTCAGTTCCAATTTTGAACCGGCGTTAGAATCAATTAGTTATGATAGAGAGACTATTGCTTCGTCTGTTAATTTTGGTTCTCTCCAGTGAGCTGTTGATGATATTTGGGATGGTATTCAGCACATCAAAAGTTCATGGCAAACTTTCAATGCTCTTTGAGTATATCGTAAAAGAAAAATTATTCTTCGCTGTAAAACGTAATACTATATGAAGTAGGTAGGTAGGTAAGTATAGTGGTTGTCGGTTGACACACCTAGGCCTGCTGTAGGCCCGTTGTGATACCACCAGGGCTGTCCCCTCTCCTCACTCTATATTGTCCTCATTGAATCAACCTGTGCCTTTAATAAATCCAACCAGGCTTGATATTTTTATATTGGCTACTTCTGCCAGGGAAATTTTTCCTAAAATATTGAACCTTCTTTCATCCAGAGCTATGCACCCGCATAGAAAGCGTTTTTAAGTCTCTTCTTCTTCCATTGGCATGCCTGCCAATCAGACAATGCCCTGTTAGGACCCCGAGAAGATTTCTCATGTTTTTCCTATTTAGTTTCAACAGTCAGTTTGTGCGGCCCATGTTCCATTCCCGCCACGTCGTTCTACTTGTTGCACAGGTCAGAGACTGATAGTGTGTTTGTAAAGGTATAGGTATGTTCGCTTTGTCTAGTTGGATCGGTAATGTAGTACTCAATCTCGCTAGTTCATCTGCTTTGCAGTTGCCTTTTATGCCTCTCGGACACAGCACCCAGATCAGGTTAATTTCAAAGCACTGTGATGGTTCTGTCGAAACGTCGATACATTCTTTTACTGTCTTCGAGTTAATATATGGCAATTTTAATGTTTTCAGGGCCGATTGACTATCTGAATATAGATATGTTTATATCTCTTATGGTGAGAACACTTTTCTTTAGGGCTAATACGCCTTCTCTGATAGCCAGAATTTTAGCTTGAAATACACTGCAGTGATCCTGCAACCGGAATGAGATGTTGGCATTCATTCCTTCAGAATGAAGGCCTCCACCTACTTGATCATTGAGCTTGGAACCATCAGTATAGTCCATTACCCCATTGTCCCAATCTTCTCTCGTTGGAAAAGTTGTGGTAAAGGATGTGTTTAAATGCAACTCTACTGAGCTACAAAAGTCTGTCGTTTGATGTAGGATGGGGTATTCGTGCGTGACCCTTTTGTTAGTAGCTAAGTTAGAAGATTCTCTTAACCAAAGTGCCGATTTCGCCGCCAGTTGTTAGCTGTAGGCCTCAATCGGTAATAGGTGCGGCTTGACATTCATCGCTACCGTGGGCGTAGTCTTTAGTGTACTTTCTAGGCGTTTTACTGTTGGTCTTTTCTCAAGTGTTGGTCACCAGCCTAAGACACCGTATGTCATGATAGGCCTTCCCACTTCTGTATATAGCCAGTGGGCTATTTATATGAAGTAATCAGCATGGTTTTATGGCTGGTAGGTCAACTGTCACTAATCTTCTGTTTTTTCAGATTTTTGTACGTGAAGCCTTCACGTTGATGCTGTTTATAGGGATTTTGCCAAGGCTTCCGATAAAGCCTGTCATTCAACCTTAATCTCAAAACTAACAAATCAATCTTCAATCATGAATGTGTAGTTGTTGTCGATGATGTACATATCTCTTATCCTTTTATTGCCTCTTCGGGTGTTCCGCAGGCTAGCATTTTGGCCCCTTTTTTCTTTGTAATTTTTTTTAATAACATATCTAAATCTTTCCATTTCTCTGAGTTTCTTTTATATACAGTTGATTTAAAAATATTTAAAACAGCATTAAGCTTGTCTAACTCATGCAAGCTTCAATCAGGCCTCAACAGCGTAGTTGCATTGAGGGTTAGAAATCTACTTTAACTAAATATAAAGAAATGTTCTCTTGAGTCATTCTCTAGGTCTAAGCATATTTCTACCTCGTATTTTATAAAGAATTCGGGTCTAAATACTCTTAATGAACTTACTGATTTGGAGAAAATCTTTGATTCCAGTATTCAGTTTTTAGGTCATTTGAATTTTTTCAACGCCAAAATCGTATTCTGTACTTGCCTTCATTCGGCGTTTTGCTTCCGATTTTACGGTTCCTTACACTTTGAAGTCACTATTTACATACTTCACTCATACGAACCTAGCTGGAGTGTGCCGTCTTTATTTGGAGGCCATATGATTAGTGCCACAACAGTAGACTTGAACGCTTTCAAAAGATATTGATTTAGATATTTAGATATTCGTGTCATCTTACGAGTCAGCGCCTTATCGGAGGGCAAGATCCAGCCATACTCGATGACTTTGGTCCGTTCGCGGAAGATTCGTGCCCGCAGTTGTATCAAGATCTCAACACAGAACTGCGCAATCACTGTATAGCAGGAACGTATTCACGAAATTTCTCGTTTCTTTTCCAACAACTTGTGAAGAAAAAAAGTTCGCACTGACGCAACCACCTTATAGCCCATGCGACCTTTTAGTATTACCCATGGTGAAATGTAGGTCAACGCTACTTATGAAGGCGGCATACAGAAGGTCAAGGAAGCACCAACAGCGGTGCTGAACGAGTTAAGTTCGTGAGATAACCAAGAGTGCTTCCAATCGGAACTTAATCACAACAGCTCGAGGTCTCACATTGTGATCGCCAAAGCTGGTAAGTAAAAGCACAAAATCGTTTTTTTGATGTGTTTTGAATGAATAAATTTCGAATTTAAAATTTGTTTTATTTCAGCAAAAAAAAAAAAAAATTAATTAAATGTCAATCTAAAGCCTGTCCTTCCTAACCTTAAATCTCTCGAAATATAACGAATGTCAGCTACCATACTTTCCTGCTCTTTCAGCTGTTTGGGTGTTTTTTTAAATATAGAATATAGTATAATGTATAGGTCCAAAATGGGACTAGAACAGATAAGATAGGGTGGGATAAATGGCTGCCTACGCTAGGGGCCCACTTGGGCAAAGATTTGAAATACGTCCATTGTGATACCATACCTACAAAGGAAAAACAGAGAGAAAGGAACGAAACATGAAGAGAAATGAAGAAGAGGCTTTGGATTGGAGGATAACGACCAGCATTGGCTAATTACATTTATATTAACCGTTTGAAACAAATGATGAAATTAACCAAACCGTAGGTGTAGTCAAAAAGTGAAAGCTCAGCTTTCGATTTTTAGCCCCACGCAAGCGGGGCAGCTGAGATGATTTCATCTCATTCTCCAGACAGTTTCTGCAGAAGAGTTTTGAAGGAATCTCAAGTCTCACCGCATGTATAGCTAACGGACAATTTCTGATCGGGATACCCACCAAATTCGGGAGCTGCGTCTTTTTTAGCCTTACAAGTTCCTTCGATTGCCTCAGATTTAACCATAGCCAGAAATAGATCCCATGAGTAGATCGGGGTCGGTCGAGAAAATTTCGAAGGCAATGAACTGAGCGGACATTTTCCGTTACGTATTCATGCGATGAGACTTGGGATTGCTTCAAACCCTTACTACAGAAGTTGTTTGGAGATTGGGGGAAATTATCTGAGCACCTTCTTCTTAGCTACCTTGCTCTGGTCGGGCTTTGATTCACACATCTGGGCTCTCTTTGTTTGCTATGCCTGCGGATTCCGAAATCCGCAATTCATCCGCAATATCTTTGCGTTTACTTATTCCTCTGTTATCTTCTCTTTTTTTTGTCTTCCTCTCTCCCACTCTCCTATCTATTGGTATAATAATGGGCAGATGATTTTTCCCTGCTTTGGTCTTCGAAGTTATATTTATTTAGTAACATCTCATGGAAAAACATACACCAAGTTTTAGCCAGATCGGTCTACTTCTTTGTGTGCGGCATTCGTTTGAATCGAGAAAGTCGAGTGATGTTCAAAAAGTCCTTTTCCATCACAATAACGCACCAGCTCACATCTCAGTAGTTGTGGTTCCAAAATTAATGGAAATTGGTTCGGCTCCCTCAGATCCATCGGACTTCGATTTGTTCCATAATTTTCATTTTTTTTTTTTCATTTAAACGAGGAGGTGATTGTAGAAACGAACAAATCGTATTATTCGGAAGGGATCAACTACCTACAACAGCATTGGATGAAGTGTATAAGCCTAAAAATAGAAGCGGTTTACCCCAAACAAGTAAGTAGCTTTTATTTTTCACGGACTTTTCAAACGAGCCTCGTATAACTAGTGTCCTTTAATTTTTTTAATTATTTAAATTTAATTTAAACAAGCACATTTTGATTGGCTAAATTTAGTGCATACGCGCATTACTCGGAATTTCTAGTTAATTACCGTTCGTTAGCTCAAGGCGTATCCTCCCCCACAGCCATTATCTTCTGTGTGCGTGCATGCATACGAGGCTTATTCGTGCGAACAGTTCATTGCAGGCAATTTGAGGAGCTTTTTGCTGTCACGCCTTTGTACATAGTTGCGGCAGCCTGCTGACAGCTACACGAGTCAAGTGTCAACAACATTTCGTCATCAACGTCATCAACATAATTACAAGGGTTGGCGAAATTCAAAACCTGGCTCTTACACGTATCCTCAGGATATCTTAGCGCTCTGCTCACAAGGCGGCACGACTGCAATGCTAGCGAAGGATGCGCATACCTCGTAAGCAGGCCAAAAGGAGATACAGATGCAGAGAAGGAAACAAATTCTTATACACATGCCACGGAGATTATGTGGGCGTATATTGCGAGGGCGAGTGTGTATATCTGTGTGTATGTTTATTCGTGCGCGCGTCGGTTTGTGTGCAGTCACATGAGCCGACGCTTGCCTGGCATATTTACAATTCAATTATGCCGGTTTCACGTGTGGTGCATAATTAAGTGGCGGCACAATTAAGGGGTCAAGCAAAAAGACTTGCATACGAGCCTACAATATAGTAGTTACAGGGCAACAAATACTCGCACATGCGAATGTGCAGATGTAAATTGTGATAAAAAATAGTGGACAGGTGGAAGAAGTGTAGCTTGTGGAATTAGTGTGTAATATCTCGCTGGCATTTAATGAAATTTTCTTTCAATAAGCAATCAATGAGCCGGTAGATTTTTGTATTTCCAAGCTTAAGCGACTTAGGTAAGAAATTACATAATTATTGCAAGACGTTTACATGGCATCGGCACATAAATGCCAGGCATAATTTTGGATTATTGGATACTCGACGAACGAGCAGAGCAGCTAATATTTAGAAAGCGAATGCTCAGAAGTAGTTGAAGAAATTTATAAAATTGTTAGAAATGATTGTGGACTCAAGACTTTCTGGAAAAAAGAAGCATCGAGGAAAGGATGTAGAACGCTTTTAATGCCTCTTTATCTGTAAGAGGACATTTGGAATACAAATGGGGTCTGAAACCGTATATCAACCACTGGATGTACAGTACGATCAACAGACCCTTTTTGACTTATGATCAACAAGCGCTGTGAGGAGGTGAGCGTGTGAGAAGAGGCACTTCAGCCACAATCCTACCTAAAGAACCTTATAAAAGTCCAGCGATTGTGCTGGAATAACAGTTGTGCTCCGATTGACGCCTCAGGCGGCGCTGGAAGTGATGCCATATATTCCACTCATTGATCTAAATGCTAAAGGGATAGCGGCTAAATTTGCTTCCAGGATAAAGCAGCACGCGTTCTAAAAGAAAACACGGACGGTCATGCATCAATTCTACTACCAGTGGAACACTTGCAACACGCATCGAAAATAGACTGTCTGGTTCCCAAGATTGATTTGAACAGAGACTATAAAATACGAATAACTTATAGGCAGACCAGAGTCATATCAGATGAGAGTGGTAACCATGTTTATATTGATGGCTCAAAGATGGACAATGGCACTGGGTTGCGAGTGTACTCGGAACAATTATCTTTAAATTGCTCCTTTAGACTCTCAGACTGATGTAGCGTCTTCCAAGCTGAGATCTACGCTATAGACAAAGCAGCAAAGACGATAAGGCTGACGGACTTACCTCCAGCATGCCTTAATAGTTTTGTTGATAGTCAAGCAGCGATCAAGGCACTGACCTCAACGCGCATCAATTCAAGATGTTTTAAAGAATGCAGGAGGTCGCTCTCGCTTATCCAACAACACAACCTCACATCACATCGATTCCCGGGCACTCTGGAGTGGAGGGAAATGAACGAGCGGATGAGTGTGCAAGGAGAGACTTTGAGCTTGACCTTCAGCGAGTGGTAGCGGACATTAGGAGTCCTCTAAACGAACTGCGATAGGCTTGAGCGTAATCGTGGAAACCAATAGAAGTTGGTCTCCAAGGAGGTTTGGCAAAAACTGAATCTTAAAAGGGCAAAATGTCTGTCTGGATTCAACCGATCAACTACCAGCGTCCTCACAGATGTTATAACGAGTCACTGCACTCTTGGCACTCTAGCCAGTAGAATGGGTGTACCTCACAATGACTTCTGCAGGAGCTGGGGAAGTGTAGAAGAAATTTAATCGGTACAACATCTGCTCTGTGCATGCCCTGCATATCAAAGAAGCCGTCCCAAATATCTTGGGGATTATTTCTTTGAAGACCGGAGAAATTGGCAAAATGTTTCACTGCAGGGATTAGTTACCTTCTTAAAAAAATAGTATGTGATTTAAGCAACTAAGTCAGGGGATGGAAATCGATGGTATCACAATGAGCTTTAGGGCCACCGATTGTCTTGTCTTTGAAAAGCAACCTGGCTAAATTCACCTAACCTAGGAGTGATCGACAAGTGAAAAATCGCTTGTTTTCTTTGGTGTTTGCCGCTAATTTAGGAACGAAAAAATGTTGCACAAGTACGAGAAATACAAAAAAGTTAAAGCAGTGAACCTCCGAGTGGTTGGCGGTAAAAGATTTGGGTATGTCAGTGAGTGTTGTTGTATATTATCCTTTTGTGCAACGAATCAACCGAGTGCGATTATCAATAAAATTCCCACAAATGTGTGGATAAAAGTCAGCTATCAGCTCTACTGACTCGATTAGGTACTTATTCCAAAAGCCATAAAAGCTACTCTGCTTCATTTTTTGCCGTCCTTACTGCTATGTACAAGTAGACCATTGCGCTAGTTTGCTGTTTTGATTCATTACACATTTGCTGACTTTTCATCAGACGCCAACTGCCCGTGGCTGGCTTTTTTGTCTACACAGCAATCAAAGTGCCAGACAAAGGGATGAGCGGCAACGAATGACAAAAGTGAATATGCATGAAAATATTTATGTGGGTACAGTTGGCATCACGTAATTAAGCCGCTTTATCTTTATTAATTTAATTTTTGTGAATTTCATACGAAGTTAGAAACTTTGATTTAGAAAGTTTTTGTTATAAAAAATTTGCGAAAAAAATTTTGCATGAAGTGACTTAATTAAGTGAGCACAAGTGAAGGTACGTATGAACAAAGGTAAGGACATAAAAGATTGTATTTAAAGCTCTGGGAAGATGGTAGATAGAGATAGAGACAGAGACAGAGACAGAGACAGAGACAGAGACAGAGACAGAGACAGAGACAGAGACAGAGACAGAGACAGAGACAGAGACAGAGACAGAGACAGAGACAGAGACAGAGATAGAGACAAGTCATCGGCAATTTCGTTTCCTTGAACACCGGAGTGTCCTGAAACCCATGTAAGTATCTACAAGCCTGTTCTAACTTGCGACAGAATTAAGCTTCTTCTTACATTCTTGAACAATCTTTGAGGTTTGCTTCGCGTTCTTCAGGGCCCTCAGTGCAGCCTGACTGTCACTGAAAACTCCAATCTATTTTCCGCTCCATCTTGTCTCGATTATCCAATCGGCTACTTTTCCGTTTGGAAAACAGTTGCCATTTCCCCCATAGCATAGTGATACTTATTACTATCGTTTAAGCACCATACGCCTTCAGACCTTATTAAATTCTTGGACCCATCGGTAAAGAAAATATCCGTCAAACCTCCCTGCATGCATTCTGGATTGCTCCATTGTTCACGCAATGGAAATCTGACATCAAATTTCCTTCCGAATGAAATTGTGGGCATCACGGCTGTCGTCTAAATCCAAATGGATGGCTTGGTATTCGATTTTTTTCTATCAGAATTTTGTCTAATCTGGCAAAGAATGTTTTTTTCAAAGACTTTTGAAAGAATCGGTCAGAGGCTGATGAAGCGTTATGATCTCGTTTCTGATGCATTTTTACCTGGTTTGGGAATTGCCGTTATTTGTGCAACTTTCCAGAGGCGTGGGAAGCATTGTGTCCTTAATATGCTGTTGAGTAGCCCGGTGCTTTTTACTGTTAAGATTTTTCAAATGATATCTGATTTCAGCTGAGATTGTCATTTTCATTTGCTTTTCTGGATTACTCGTATTTACAGTTTGTTCAATGTGCTGATTGTCTTTTTCATTTGAGAATATTGTTTTAAAGTGTTCAGCTAGTGTGTTTGCCTTTTCTTTATTGGTCTTTGCCCAAGTTCCGTGTTGTCTTTTGATGGGAGGTTTATGTGGAGCTGCTTTGACTAAGTTTTTAGTTGCTTTCCATATAGAATAATTGTTAACTGCCGCGGCCCCCAAGTTATGTATGTAATTCTCAAGCTTTTTATCTTGGTGTTGATTTAATAATGCTTTTAATTCAGCTGTTTATTTGTTCAGTTTTGCCTTATCTTCGGGATGTTTAGTAGTTTGCCACTTTTTACGGAATTTCCTTTTTTGTTGTATTTTTTGTTTGATATGTATTGGTATATATCCTTTTTGTTGAATTTTTATAGTTGGTGTCGAAAGGGTGAGGGCTTTGATGATGGAATCGTTGAAAAAAGCTATTGCTGAGCCAATTTCGTTTTCCGTTTTTAATGAAATGTTTATAGTGAATTGTGCTTCCACACTTTATCGAAAATAGCTCCAGTCTGTTTTATTATTATATAGTCCAGTAAAAGTTCGTTGGTGCAGAGTTCCAAGAATTGTCATTAAAAGTGATGAATGATCCGAAGATAACTCCAAACATGACTTGATGGTCAAATCTGTTTGGGGAGTATTTTTAACAACACATAAATCCATCGAATCTGGTTATTTTTTGATATCTGTAGGCCAGTATGTCGGCTGTCCGGTTCTTATGAAATGTCCACTAATTTTTCTTATAGCGTCTAGTAATTTTAGGCCTTTCGAAGCAGTTAACCTTGATCCCCTAATAGAATTTTTCACATTGCAGGCACCTCCGCCTATATATCGACTTCCTAGTCCGTTTAAAATTTGAATTATTAAATGCTGGCGGACAGTATACTGCTGATATTGTTATTGGTCCATTTGAGCTATTTATTGAAACTGTTGTTGCTTGCATGTTGATTTTTCTATAACCATCAAGTTCGTAGTATTTAATTGATTTTTCGATGATTATTGCAATTCCTCCGTGAGCCTTGTTATCTGGGTGATTTGTGTAGTGTATGTTGTAATTGGATATATTTACAAAAGTTTTATAAACGAACTTAAAGCCCTCTTTTGCCCCCGTTTTGTGGCACAACAAAAGCAGTATTGCCTGCTCACGATTGTTGCAAAAGTTTTCATTTCTATGCTTTTGAGCACTTCTTCTTAAGAATTTGCTCTGAAATAAAGAGTAGCTTTTCCAAAAGGACATCATGGATTTATTAAATACCTGAAGATTGTTGACGTAGGAACATCTTACATCACTTTCAATTACTGTTTATGGATTTTGATATAAAAAGTTACACAAAAGTAAAATTTGATAAAATGTTTTAGCAAACAAATTTAAAGAAGCGTTCGCCCAAACGTTGGCCAAAACCGATCCGAAACCGCACTGAACTTATGAGGCCCATCTTGGCCAAAAAATAAACCGAAATGTGGTCGTTGTCTAGTTAACAGATTTCAATTCAGCGTTTCAAAAAATATTTATCTTGACTCTTTTGGTATTTTTTTAAATTCATCATATTTTAATATTCTGCAACTGAGCAAACAATTTTCACCAGGTACAAACATTTTATGGTTTGAATAGGCATAAATGGCAAATATTTATTCCAAATAATATCCATCATTGCACACAATCAATCACGAACAGTGCGGGTATAAAACCCTCTAAATATTCGATTGATACTTATCCAAATTGTTCTGTCAGCAACTGTATAATGACTATATATAACGCGCATGACTGGGCAACTAACTCTTCAATCAGCGACCATTTCGACCAAACCTTTCTTTTCATGTACGCATTGATGAACGCCAATGAGAAGACACTTTTCCAATACCAGTTTTTACACAGTAACTATAAAGAACAAATATTTTATAGTTTTGCATTTCCTCCTTTTACGTTGGTTTTTCATAATTTGTTTTAATTTTTTCTTTTTTTCATTTCATGTTCGCTTTGGAGCCAACCTCCAGCGCAAACTGTTGAATGCCAATATGAGCAAAGTGAAAAACGTCTAGCAAAGTGAATTTTAATTAAAAAATACCTAAACACGTTAATTAAAATATAATCCGCTATAAATAAAAATGCATAACAGCGCAGGGCAAAGCACTGGCTGATGGCCAAGCGAAGGAAATTAATACAAGTTGATATAGCGCGAAAAAATTGAATGCAGGCAAAGGTCAATAGACTTCAATCAAATTATACTGGTCATATTTCTATGGGTGTGAAGGAAAAGTTTTAGCTAAAAACATGCAGACATATACTGCGTTAAATAACTATAGAATAGAGTCTTATTGATAAGTTTTGGAAATGTGTTTGTTGCTTAATTAATTTTAAAAATTTTGGTTTCAAAATAAAGCTCATTCTCCTACAAAAGCCATATAAAACCAAGTTTCAAACTTTGTGTTAATTGAAAAAAAAAACAACAAATTTTCATCAAAGCTGCAAACTTTTTAATCAGAGTTTTCAACAGTTTGAAGTATAGAGTTGTATGGCCCATTGAATTTTGATATATTAAACTGCAAGTTTCAATTGACTGAAAAATCGCGGTGATTTTTGACAATGTTTTTTTTTTGCTGACGGTGTTGCCTGCTTTTCGCAATATAAACAAAATATTGAGCATTCGTTGAAGGGCCCTTTTCAATTCTTCAATGTGTTGCCGATCAATATTAGTTAGCATGCCACAAATCTGCTGGACTGCAATCCTTTATGCCCAAGACCCCGTGATAGACCAAAAACGACTTGGTTTCATAATATCACCGAACGACAACAAAAACAATAAAAAGCTTTAAAAAAACACAACTACAAGGCAGAGTCATCTTGTGCGTCATTTAGGCATCTTTATACCCACGTAAGAAATTTCTGAGCCACAACCTATCCGTCGAGATGAAAATGCGCTTCATTACAGCTGCTCTAAAACTAAAGATATTGAAATGGATAGGTATTTGCCTTTTTTCCCCTATTTATTCCAACCTACATATAAGCGAATAGGCAAAGATCTGAACTCAAAGTTATTCTCATTCATTATTCCATACAGGGCATGGAACACACAGAGGAAATGGAAAATCGTTTCCTTTTTCTCTGGTTGCTTACAACTGTAACAGTGTGAGTTTGTAGGGATGCCCATTTTGGCTGCTTGTTTCCCGATAGACCAAAAGCCAGTTATGACTGCCGTGAGTCTTCAAGCGTCCCATCGTTTCATGTTTATCAATGATGACATTTGCTTGAGGTTGTAGTTGGTCTATAACGTTCTGCAATCCGCAATTCGGAGGTGTTTTCAGGAAATTGAATTGTTGATTGCACCCAGTGGTGTGAATACCAATTGGTGGCAACAATTTTTTTTTATGAATTTTTCATCACCCTTTATTTGATAGCAAAATCTTGATATTCAGGTGAAATTTGTGATAAATTGATAGTTTTTGTATTAATTAATTAAAATTTTTCTTTAGAATTAGGTCATGCGTTTTAAAATATTTTTGGGTTAAAGCTACTATATGTATATATATATATTAAGTGCAAAAACGTTTACTATAAATGTATATTTGTAATTATTTTTTTCACAAAAAAATAGGTGGCGACACCGGCTGCAATTTTTTTTATACTCTTTGCATTTGCCGCTAATATTCTGGTGAAATTCCTGATAAGTTGGTATTTTTGTATTGAGTGCAACAAGACATAAATAGAAACAATTGAAAAAAAATTAATAATTTTGATACTTACGAAGTTGAAAATTTTGCTAAGGAGTTTTTTTTCACGATTTTTGATAATATATTATATATACTCATATTATTCATTATTATTTTGAAATATTTTTCATATTTTTTCTGAACACTTTAAAAAAAACTGAATTATGATAAATTAATATATTAATTTACGGTGGCCGCCGTAGCCGAATGAGTTGGTGCGTGACGAGAGAACGTAGGTTCGAATCTCGGTGAAAGATCGAAATAAAGAAAAAGTTTTTTCGGTCGCCCCTCGGCAGGCAATGGCAAACCTCCGAGTGTATTTCTGCCATGAAAAAGCTCCTCATAAAAATATTTGCCGTTCGGAGTAAGCTTGAAACTGTAGGCACCTCCATTTGTGGAACAACATCGAGACGCACACCACAAATAAGAGGAGGAGCTCGGCCAAACACCCAAAAAGGGTGTACGCGCCAATTGAAAAGAAAAAAAAAATACATTAATTTACATTTTTTTTAAATTTAAATAAATTTTTTTGGAAAATTTTCATAATTTATAATGTTTTAGGATAAAATATACCTCTTACACATTTTTTTTTTTGCATATTTTTTTATATTTTTGTTGAAAACTATTTTTGAAAAAAATTTAATTAATTTTTATTAATACAATACATTTTTTTGGAAACATTTTTTTGGAAAAGTTTTTTATTTTTTTGGATAATTTTTTTTGTCATTTTTGAAAAACATCCTGCATTCCATTTTCTATATTTCTTAAAAAATTTTGTTGGAAATGGTTTTTATATTTTTGTTGAACACTACTTTTGAAAAAAATTGAATTTTAATTTTTATTTTTTTGTTGAACACTTTTGGAAAAAAAAAATCATTTTTGATAAACGTCATGCATTAAATTTTTTTCTTGATTTCTTAAAAAAGCTTTGTTTGGAAATTTTTTTATGTATCTTTGTTGAACACTTTTGAAAAAAAATTTAATTTTAATACATTTTTTTTTGAAAAGTTTTTTATTTTTTTGTTGAACACTTTTGGAAAAATAATTTTTTGTCGTATTTGAAAAACATCCCGGATTAGATTTTTTTCTTTATTTTTCATTAATAGCTGTTTTATAATTTATACTTAAAAGTTTCAATATTTCAATATTTGGAAAACTAATTTTTTTTGTCATTTTTGAAAAACGTCGTTCATTAAATTTTTTTCTTGATTTCTTAAAAAAACTTTGTTTGGAAATTTTTTTATGTATCTTTGTTGAACACTTTTGAAAAAAAATTTAATATTAATAATTTTAATAAATTTTTTTTGGAAAAGTTTTTTATTTTTTTGATGAACACTTTTGGAAAAATAATTTTTTGTCGTATTTGAAAAACATCCCGCATTAGATTTTTTTCTTTATTTTTCATTAATAGCTGTTTTATAATTTATACTTAAAAGTTTCAAAGAGGGATTCACATAACTTATCGAGTTATCTATACTATAAAGGTGAATGTCTGTACGTTGTCCGCGCATCACTACGAAACGACAACACCAAATGACGTAACAATTTTTATGCATTCATATTTTCACCAAATGAAGGTTATAGGCATGTTTTTATGATGGAACTCCCTTCCCTCAGCCCCCAGGCCGCGCCACCACTCTCATGCGTCACTAATAATCGAATATTTGCTTAAATTTAATCTAAAAAATCTTAGTTTTTCCTATTTCCCACTATCTATAGCACACTCTAGACTTTATAATCCGCATAAGCTGTTCAACTATGACCGAAATGCAAAGTTCAAAAACGGTTTGAGATAGAAAATTAATAAAAATAATTTTTCTTGATATTTTTCTGATTGATTGTTTTGATTTTATTCAACGAGGCATAGCAACGGATGCCGGGTATTCTAATATTATGGTTATTAATAAAAAAATATTTTCTATGAAATTATTGTTTGTAATTCTTTTATATACATATCCTAAATCCCTCAAAACTGCTCCTACGCAAGCGGGGCCGCGGGCCAAAGCTAGTATTGTAATAAAATTCAGATAGCAACGCTAACAAAAAATGCATGATGGGAATAAATTGTTCATGAAATACCCATGTTGTTATATTCACTTATGACCATTTTTGAATAAATTCTTTAAATAGCAATAGGTGGTGACACCCAGTTAGAAAAAGTGACATACACAAACCAGCTGCTTTCTGTACTGATCCATAAGCTTTATAATAGAGTAAAAGTGTTCAAATTGGGACTTTTGAGTGATGCTCTTTCGAAGTAATTTTTTTTTGTTTTTATATAATATATTTTTACAATATTCGTAATACTTTTAATGGAAAAGTCCAATTTCCATTTTTGGTACGAAATTTTCAAGAACTTAGCAAATTTAAAATTGGTGTTTACACTCGTTTTAGGTGATTGGTCGAGCTGCTCCTCCTGTTTGTGGCGCTTTGATTTTTGGGATTTTTTGTTGTTTTTTGCCCACTATGATGAACATTTTCCTTCATATACTTCTTATGTTTGGAAGTTTTTTGTATCCTTTTTGGGTGATTGGTCGAGTTGCTTCTCCTGCTTGTGGCGCTTTGATTTTTGGGATTTGTTGCTTCTTATGTTTGGAAGTTTTTTGTATGAAAGAGAATTAAATGCATATATGTAGATATATGTACACTGCAGAGATATCTATTGCGTGGTATTTATCATATTTAGATATTTTTTCATTTCCTAAGTGAGCAATACTTATTTTATAGTAATTTTTAATGCTATTTTATTAGCAAATTACCTCACTTTAGTTATTAATTTTTTACCAATTTTCGCTGCTGCTTGAAGATGAAGAAATCTAAAGTTCAAATGAAAGCTTTATTTTCTAATGTAACAGGAAATCCTAGCAATGAAAAGAACTAAACCAAAGCGACCGCGCAGACTAGCCGCATACCTTAGAAGTCATTCCAACCGCTTGTCCACGATTGTTCCCAAATATCCCACTATATTAGTTTTAGTTCTCAACACCGAAATCTAATGAACTTCAAATTTAGAGAATATTAAAAATTAGAGAATATAAAAAATCATGAAAATTTCGCTTTTGGGAAAAATAAAGGAATTTCAAAATTGTATCCGCTTTGTAAGGCAGCCATCTGTGACAGCTGCCTACAAACAATGCAAAACAGTGTGAAGGCATTTCTACTCTGTATGTTCCTTCTCACATTTTGGTTTTGCTGTTGCAATGAGAACTGCCACTTTGAATGTTGTTCTTGTTGCTACAACTGTAGTCTATTTTGTTGTGTTTTGCTAAGTAATTTTATTATCAGTTTGTATATTTGCATATGCAACTAATTCAGTCTACAGAAGTTTGATTTTTGCCAATTTTGTAATGCATACAATACATACATACATACATACATCTATAGCATACATCTGCAAATTCGATACACAAAATGTTGCAAATATTTTCAAAAACTCTCTAAGCTCGACTGACAGCAACATTAATGGTATTTGCAAACAATGCCAATGAAGAAAAGTAATAACAGTGTTGAAGAGATGAATTTGAGATAAAAACTCTCAAATATCATTTATTAGTAAAGGCAATAAAAATCATAGTTTGTTAGTTTAGTAAAAGCAATGCAAGCAAAATAATAAATTACAGCATAGTGAGGAGCCTTTAGAGGAAAAATATTTAACAAACTAACTGGTTGCTATACAAAAATTGTCGTAGTGGGGCCAGAAGTAATAGCGAGGTGTTTATTACGTATTGTGAAAGAATATTGATATAATTTGAAAAATACATATATATTTATTGCACAAAGAAAACTTCTATATGCAAGTATGTTTTCAGACTTTCAATAGCTAACCATTTCAGTACGCAAGAGCTTCTGCGAAGGAATCGTTCGCTTATTTATTTCATGAAAGTTCGAACGACGGAACGATTTATGGGTAACTGCATTTTTAACAGTCCAGCTGAAGTTTTTGATTTTGATCTACGCTTCAAACTCCATTTAAGCTGATATCCTTTTTTATTCAGTGCAGTTTTTTTTTTAAATATTTTCAACTTTTCATGTGACTTTTCTATGAACGAATTTCAGCCACTTTAAATTAAAATAACAGCCCGCACGGGAGTACCTATTTCATATAACAAAGGTTGGCTACCCAAACATAATAAAACATCGCAATATACCAGACAACGGAACTCGCAATAGCCAACTAGCAAAAACAACAAACGCCGTAAACAAACATCCGGAAATGTTTGTCAATGCAAGCGGTTGGTCGACGCGGTTACCGCTATTGTGCTCTTAACCGTTGTCAATGACTCGCGTATGTACTTGTGCCTGTGTCTGTCCGAACAATGCAGCTGCGCGCCGGTTAGTGCTTGACAATTTTGCAGCCGGAAAGTTAATTTTATTGTTGACGCTTACCTCAAGGGCGGCATTAACACGCGAAATTATGAAAGCTGTGAGACATAATATTTCAAGCAACACATGCGCCATACCTGCTGGCATTATAAACAATGCAATAATAGCAACAACAAAATGTGTAATGACAGCCAAGGCACCATTGAATTGATAATGTTTAGAAAACTTTTTTGGCTAACCACAAAATTCGAGGGAAAATTTTGCAGGTTACACGCTGACCAAACAACGCGAATGCCACGTGAAATTTGTTCTTATGGTGGGCCAGTATAAATATTCAACAGAGCATAAAATTACAACAAATTTAGTAGACTGGTTTTTGTATGGTATATTGCATTTGAGACTGGAGGAAATTTTTTAAAGGGAGAACAACTACGAGTATTTCGAAAATTGTTAACCACAACACTTCGTTTAGTTTTTGTTTTGATTTTATTCCTAGTTTAGGCTTAAGGGCGGTCATCCCGCGTGTTCGGTTCAAATATTGGAAATTTTTGTTTTTTTGCGAATTTCGGAAGTTAAATTTATTCAGAATGTACTTCAAGATTTGTAGATCTTAATTTAAAATATTAACGAAATTCTATCACATAATTTTATTAGGAATCCCACTGCAGCTGTGTAGGCACTGGGCTGAAAAGTCCTGCTCCTAACAAAGAAAACAGCTTTTTTTCGTTCAAAATAAGATTTATTCAACAACGTATTTTCCATCAAGAACAACGCAATTATTGCAGCGCCGCTTTAACATTTCAATACCACTTTTTTAACTTTCTTTTGCCAGAATCACCAGCCTACAATCAGTTTAACTTTTTCGTTTCAGATGTTCCAAAGGAGCCAAAATCCTGTTGACAAGCCACCTATCTTTTTTTTAAGACGCTTACTTTGGGGCCACACTACTACAAACAAATATATCTAATATTTAATATGTGTATATATTCATATTATTCATTTATATTTTGGAACATTTTTCATATTTTTTTTAACACTTAAAAAAAAAAATTAATTGTGATAAATTAATATATTAATTAACGGCGGCCGCCGTATCCGAATGGTATGGTGCGTGACAATCATTCGGAATTCGGAGAGAAAGTAGGTTCGAGTCTCGGTGTAAGATGAAAATAAAGAAAAAGTTTTTTCCAATAGCGGTCGCCCCTCGGCAGGCAATGGCAAACCTCCGAGTGTATTTCTGCCATGAAAAAGCTCCTCATAAAAAATATCTGCCGTTCGGAATCGGCTTAAAACTGTAGGTCCCTCCATTTGTGGAACAATACCAAGACGCCCACCAGAAATAGGAGGAGGAGCTCGGCTAAACACCCAAAAAGGGTGTACGCACTAATTAAAAAAAAAAATACATTAATTGATTTTTTTTTTTTTAATTTAAATAAATTTGTTTGGAATATTTTCATAATTTATATTATTTTAGGATAAAATATACCTTTTAACAAATTTTTTTTGGTAATTTTTTGGAATTGTTTTTTATATACTTGTTGAACACTACTTTTGAAAAATATTTTATTTTAATTTTGGTTGGTTGGTTGATTGGTTTAAGGGTGACCCCGCATCGGAGTGCCACATAGACCACAAGGGGAGAGCCTAGAAGAACGTGTCGACTTCTGGCTAGGCCGGGACAACTGCACAGCAAATGCCTGCTCGATACTTCCTCATCTTCGTCTTCGCAGTATCTGCACAGGTCGTTTTGAGGAACCCCGAGGCGACGTGCGTGAGTGCCCAAAAGGCAGTGGCCGGTGATAAGAGATATTATATGTATGCCTTAGTTCGTGTTTCGTAAGACTTATAAGGGTTTTTGTCTGTTTCAGATTGTAGGATGGCTAGATTTGTTTGGTCGTAACGCAAGTAGTTTCCACTCGCCACCTCCGATCAGCAATGCTGTGAAATTCTCGATCAAGGATAATTTTACATGTTGAGAGCGGAATGTGGATTGTGGGTAAGTTACTAACATTTGATTGCGCAGCTCCAGCTCTCGCGAGCTCATCAGCTTTGCAGTTACCTTCGAATCCGCTGTGGCCCGGTATCCAGATAACTTGGACAGAATTCTGAACACTTATCGAACCACATCTGAGTGGGTACAAGAGGAGCTGAGTGCTCGAACGGCCGCTTGACTGTTAGTGAAAAAGCGGCTATCCTCTAGTGATATTCTATTTTCTAAGATAGTTTTCGCAGCATAACAGATAGCGCATACTTCCGCTTGGAATACACTACAGTAGTCGGGTAATCTGAATGATAGATTGATGTGAGGGGAATTGGAAAAGATTCCACAAGACGGTAAATTGTTTTGAACCATCTGTATATATAATCAGAGGGCCATCGATTTCGGTAAGATTTGTCTTCCATTCTTCCCTGGTTGGGAGTGAAAGGAGAATAGCAAGGGTGGTGATGGAAGACTTACATGAAAGTCTATGTCGGAAGAGATAACAGTGTTCCTGTTCAGTATGGCCGAATGGCCAAGATACTTTTTCCATTTCGATATGGCATTCATGCGTGTCGCTGCTTTCGCTGCAATCGCTTTGCCAGCCAGATCGATAGGGAACAAGTGAAGCAACGTATTTAGAGTCTTAGTAGGTGTTGTACTTAGGCATCCTGTTATCAGGAGGCAGGCTGTTCTTTGGACTCGATCAATTGTGGCTACGCTACACCGTTTTTCGAGTGCTGTCCACCATACAACCACACCGTAGAAGAGTATTGGTTTGATGATCGAGGTATATATCCAATAGATGATCCGAGGTGAAAAACCCCAGGTTTTGCCTATAGCTTTCTTACAAGTATGTAATGTAATGTTCAATTTCCAACTCAACTTCCTATCTAGAATAACTCCTAGATATTTCGCTGAATCTGATAGAAGTAATGATTCCCCTTCTAAAGTTATTGTTTGCAGTGCAGGAGATTGTTGTTTCCTATTGAAGAGAACAAGATCTGTCTTTGCTGGAATCGCATTTAGTCCGCATTCGGTGCCACAACCTTGCAACCTGCTTTTTCGAGATTTCGAAGCAAACTGTTTACAGCGAGATTCCAGAGAAGGGGTGAAAGTACTCTGCCTTGAGGAGTGCCTTTGACGGCGTACATTCTCATGCGGCTTAACCCAAGCTCTGAAGTGATTATGTTATTTTGGAGTATTTGTTCGATCATCTTTCGGATGGAGTAATTAATACCTAATTTGGCAATTTCAGACAAAATAGCGTTGGGTTCAATATTATTAAAATCACCTTCTATGTCCATAAATGCGACAAGAGAGTACTCCTTATTGTGTAGGGAAGTTTCCACTGTTTGCACCAGTGAATGAAGTGCCGTTTCAGTCGATTTCTCTTTAGTGTAGGCATGTTGTGTCTCAGAGATCAACCTAATATCAAGTTGGGTTTTGATTTGCTCATCTAAGACTTTTTCAAAAGCCTTTAAGCAAAAAGAGGTTAGGCTAATGGGCCTGAAATCGTTTGGTTTGCAGTGTGAAGGTTTCCCCGTTTTCGGAATGAATACTACCTTCGATTTCTTCCAAATTGTCGGAAGGTAAGAGAGATTTAAGCACTTGTTAAAGATCCTTGTAAACCAAGGAAGCAGAATTTCTAGTCCTTCTTGAAGTTCTGCTGGAATGATGTTGTCAGGACCTGGTGATTTAAATTTTTTAAAACTTAGTATTGCTGAAGAGATGCTATTAGAGCTGATTAGATCTGATCTATTCCCATAATTACTCTGAATTTTAATTTTAATACATTTTTTTGGAATCATTTTTTTTGGAAAAGTTTTTTATTTTATTGTTGAAAACTTTTGGAAAAAAAAAATTTTTTAACAATATTTGGAAAAACAATTTTTTTGTCATTTTTGAAAAACATTCTGCATTAGAGTTTTTTCTTTATTTTTCATTAATATCTGATTCATTAAAAGTTTCAAAGTGAGATTCTCATAACTTATCGAATTATATTGTAATAAAATTCAGATGACAACGCTAACAAAAAATATATGATGGAAATAAATTGTTATATTCACTTATGACCATTTTTGAATAAATTATTATTTAATTTTAATTAATTAATGAAAATAAAAAAAAATTGTTTTTGTATACTATTCGATGTCAATACTAACATACTACATATAAAATCAAAACGATCGCATTTTATTTTCTTAAAAAAAAATTCCTAAAAAATATTTATAAAAAATGACCAGACTACTACCTAAAAATAAGCCTCAGTATCAGCGATAACCTCTTCACTCAAGCGAAATTTCTTACCATCGAGCATTTTTTTTGGTCTGCTAACAGGCAGTAGGCGCTGTGAGCTAAATTTGAAGAATAAGGTGGATGAGGGAGGGATTTGAAGTTCGATTCATGCAGTTTTGCCATTGTTTTGATTGACTTGGGACATAGTGTGTTTTGGTGATATCCACTTTGAACAGAGCTTCCTCATAGTTAAATTCTCATGCAATAGGTATAAAGCCCTCACGTTCTTTTGATATCTGTGCGATGTCAGCTGACTCACGCAACTTCACTTTTCGATCATTCAAAACGATTTTGTGAATTTTTTTGATATTTTCTGGTGTTACCATCTCATTTGGACGTGCACTGCGTTGTGTATCATTGGAGCCTCTACGCCCACGTTTGAAGTCACCAAACCATCGCTTTATTGTTGTTTCTGATGGGGCGGAATCCTCATAATACTTTTGAAGCCATTGCTTTGCGTGAACGGTATTTTTTCCCATCAAGAAGCAGTGTAAAATAAAAATACGAAATTCATGTTGATCCATTGTTTTGCAAATAACGAAAGTAGCGTCACTCTTAGTGGAATAGCTCACGAACTAATGCATAGAATTTCAATATCGCATTCAGGCAGCTAACAAGGCATATTTTTGGCACACCAAACTTATGAAATCTTCATTTATATCAAAGCAACAAAAACTGTAGATGTACAGGGTCCGGCACTCGAAGTGTAACCAACTTCAGACCGCTCGCGCAGCTGATTCACGGGCATCAGCTGTCTGTTAGTTGGCTAAATGACAGTCCAGAGTATTGTTTACAAGCGCGCGGAAGCATCTTGCCGAGAGTAAACACGAAAAAAGAAAATCTGTAATGAATTGCAAAGGTAATAGTGTGATTGCATTATAATTGGCTGGAAAATCACGACGATGGTTCGTGAGCTCAAGCATCTTAAAGTAAAAAAAGTTTTTGTTAATCGCACCATTACTCGTTACAATGAAACTGGCAGCATCACGAAATGCCGTGGAGATGGTCATCAAAAGACAACGTCTGTGAAATGATTCAAAAAGTGAAGAAGCGACTTAAGTGAAATCCCTGACGAAGTGCCAAACAAATGGCGAAAGAACTGAAAATATCTGACCGTAACATCAGCGGAATACTGAAAAATGGGCGCTCTCCAATTGCTTTCATCGAGCCTGGTGTCAAGGTAAATACGGAATATTATCGCCAAAGTATACTGGACCATGGACGTTTCAGCAGGACTCGGGATCGTCTCACATAGATCTGAAAGAAAAACTCTTAGGAAAATCAGTGCTTTGATCGCTGTGCGAAAAGTAACACTGTTTATAAAGTCGCAGAGATTGCGTTGGTATGGACACATTTTAAGAATGAGCAATGAAAGAACGATCAAAATTGTTTTTGAAGATAAATCAGAAGGTGCGATAAAGAGAGGCCGGCCGCGGCGAAGATGCTTGAAAGACGTGGAGATGGTATCCGAAAAATGGAAACCCACAAATTAGGGGGGCAGCGGAATCTAGAAATAAATGGAGATGTATTGAATAGGAGGTAATCGTCCATCCCAGACTGTAATACCAATATGACGATATATATAGAGGATGATCCATAACGTGGTTTTGGTTTAATCATATGTTGTTTTGACCCTCACCTGATTGTCGAGAAGCAAGTGACAGCTTAGTGTAGATTTTGGAGCGATGGCGTTATTGGACCATTTTTCTTTGAAAATACTACTGGAAATGTCATTTCAAGGCCAATGGTGAGCACATCAGTGGCATGACAAATTATTTTTTGTGGCCGCATATTAAAGACATGGACTTGGACGGCCTTTGATTTCAGAAAGATGGCACGCCATGCCCCAGAGCCAATCCCATATACGATTTTTTGCATGCTAGGTTCGGTAATCGTATTATAAGCCGACTCAGCGATGTCAGTTGGCTACCGCGGAGCTGTGATTTGATAGCGTAAGATTTTTAGGTATAGTACCGTGAAGGTCCGCTATTGTGTGAACAATCTCTTAACGATTCAAGTCCAGAAAGTGAATACCGAACAAGCATTTGATAGGCTCATAAATCCTTTGTTGGATATTTTTTCGGAGCTCCTGCTTCAATTTGTGTTCTGATAATTTTCCAGTTTCTTTGGTAAATCTTAAAATATCCCCCAGTTTGAGAGAGCGAATTTACTCGTTCTCTTGGCATCGGAACCCAAAATTCGTAGCTTTGCTCTAGCAAAAGCAGGACACTCACGAGAAAGAGCTCAGTGCTATCCTCCTCCTCTAAGCAAAACAGGCAAATCGAATCCTCAATGATTTCAATGATGGTCATATGCTGAGCTCATGAATTATGTCCTGTAATAATATCGACCGGCGGCCGCCGTAGCCGAATGGGTAGGTGCGTGATTACCATTCGGAATTCACAGAGAGGTCGTTGGTTCGAATCTTGGTGGAAGCAAAATTAATAAAAACATTTTTCTAATAGCGGTCGCCCCTTGGCAGGCAATGGCAAACCTCCGAGTGTATTTCTGCCCTGAAAAAGCTCCTCAGAAAAATATCTGCCGTTCGGAGTCGGCTTGAAACTGTAGGTCCCTCCATTTGTGGAACAACATCAAGACGCACACCACAAATAGGAGGAGGAGCTCGGCCAAACACCTAACAGAAGTGTACGCGCCAATTATTTATTTAGTTTTTTTTTTAATAATATCGACCATCAACCGAATGTCTTTTCTTCCTATTAGACTGCTTTACTATTTGGTGCTTCATGCCCACAGTGGATTTTGAGTACGCGCCTAACCGAATGGCATTCACGCACGAAGTCGCATATTATTTACTTATAAATGCACCGACTAAACTGGAATAATAAGGATGAATTAACCTGTTTTGTTTTACTATAAAAAAGAATTGCAAAAAAACAAAACTACAAAAATTCGTTTAAAAGATTTTCAAAAGCGTGCAAAAATTTAATTTTCTGTATTTTTAAATGATCTTAGTTAGGCCGGTGCATCAAAACTGGCTGATTAAAATGCCATTTTGCATTTATTTTATACCGAAAAGTTTCACATGGAACGGAGGCAGCTTAACAGCCGCCGTTGGTGAGGCCAGCTTCACAGGCATGCAACCGGCACCGGTTGTTGACTGACAGTTGCATTATTTTAGTGCGAACAAACAAATGCGCTACGCTACGCACTATGTCAGCTACATACATACGTGCGTGCGTAGACATGTGAAACTTGCGCCTAACTGCTCGGTTATGCATACACTTTGGCGCAGTAGCGTGCAACTGGCGCACTCTATCGCAAAAGTGCATTGCATAATTTCCGGCGTTCGAGTTGACAGTAGGTCTGGTTGGAGTGGAAAATGCCTAGTTTGTGTTTTTCCGAAAACGTATCCCAGTTCACTTAGTGGCGCTCGAGAGCTAAGCAAACGCTCCCGCATGCATTTTTTCGTTGCCTACACGCAGGGGCTGGCTATTTTTAAAATGTCAAGTAATAGCAGATGTTTGCTTTGTAATTCTCACTCTGTGTAGGGTTTAGTTCTTGTTGAAAGTTGTCGCATTTGCTGCGCTTTCCAACTCCATCTCCTTCTCCGTCTATGGCTCTGCCACTCTCTCCATATCTGCCGCTCTCGCTGCCTGTTTCCATATTCGCTTTTTGTTCATTTCATTCATTTTTCATATCCCATTTTCCACCGCTCTGCTTTTTTTTTGTTATTTTTGCGCATTTGCTGTGAGATTTATACCGTCATCATAATAAATTCATGTGATTTATCTCGAGGATAAATGTATGTGAAATTCACAAAGGCAGGCAGTCGCTGGCTAACACACACCAGCTTACACTATTCCGGCGGTTGTACGTAGCGTTGCATGTAACTTTGCTTTTCGACAAATGCACTGCGCTTGCTTTGTGCCTCAAGCTGTTTGTGCTCGTGCCACATGCATACACATAGATACAAATAGTAGCCCTGGTATATACTCACACACGCACACACGCGCGCATTGATATACCCATCCTAGTGGCAGCTTTTTAGTGTGCAACAAAAACAGGAATTAGGCAAATATTTTATGCGTCATGTATTTTAGTAGAATTCCAAATGAAAATCCAAGGCGTTGCATGCCAAAATTATACAAGAAAGCTTAAAAGTTGTGCTTGCAACAAAGGTAAATGAGTTCAACAAAGAAAAGAAATTCCTATAAAATATTACTTGTTGGTAGAAGATATATACATCTGTATGCATGTATATATGTATGTATGTATAAGACTAACATAATAAATTCGACGGCATGAGTTTTTTGGAATTTGCAGACCAAAAAATTTGATAATTTTCACTTTCATTGACCGAATTATGTTGTAAACAGTAATTTTGAGGGAAATTAATTGTGCTAGCAAAGAAAGTCAGCGTTTCAGATAATTACAGTGAACCAAAAGGGAAAGTGGGACACCAAAATTCAAAAAACTCAAATTTAATTAAGGGGTAACACCACTGTAGAAATTTCAAAAAATTGATTTTTTTTTTTATAAGCTTAAAAAATTCTTTGAACCTTTTAAAATACAGAACAAAAAGTTGTATACGTTACCGAAGTTTATTTCATAAATATTTTAAGCTTTTACCCAAGCGTTAGTGACTGCTACCTAACGACTTCTCCAAATTTCCAAACTTTAAGCGCGTTTTTCTCAAAACACGTTTTCTGAAATTGGCACGCAGCATAACTCAAACAATTTTAAATATTTTTAATCAGGTTTTTCACTACGTCTGTATAATAACCTTCTTAAGAGAAGAGCGTAGGGGATTTTCGATAGATTAATTTAAACGATTGTTATAATTATTTAAGTGCCGTTTTTTAGTCCAAAATAGAGTTTTTTCCTTCAAATGCTTGCTAATTCCACAAAAATAAATATTTTTTAAATCCCCTACGTGTTTCTCTAGCTATTCTTATCTAGATTAAGAAAAAAAATGTTTCTTTGTTCCAGATTACAATTTGCACCCTCTGTGCTGCGTGCCGCGGAGCTCCTTCAAGAGAAACCACATTACAAAAATGTCTCCAATGCCGCCATTTTGTAAAATTTTTCGATCAAACTTTGTAGTTTTGTATTTTAGTATATAAGTAATAACTTCTCAAATCAGAGTGATTGTTTTACCTTTCCTTCTATACAAAAAAATTCTTTAAAAATCGTGTTTATTTTACGCGTGTACAGTGGTGTTACCCCTTAAATAAATAAACAATTTTTTCACAGATTTTCAAGAACTCATTTGCGTTGAATACATTTCGTATTTAACTATTCAATATGCAAAGTTGTTGTTTTAATATTAACAGTCAGGCAACTCTGTTTGTTTTATTTATATTAAGAGAGACTTATTACAAGAATGAAGAAACGAGAGGCCGAAAAATGTGAGTGCGAGGAACTTGAGATGCTGGCCAACAGGAAAAACGCTTAAGAATTCTACCATAGAGTTCGGCGGCTTTCAAAGGTTTCAAGACCGAGCGGATTTCCTGTAAGAACAAAAACGGCAATTTGGTGACTGATATCCAGAGCGTGCTGGAATTATGGACGGAGCGCTTCTCAAGAACAACAAAGCCGCGGTAGCCGCCGGACTGCCGGCTGAGCTATTCAAACATAGCAAAACTAGTATGGCTATGAAAGATGACTTTGCTCAATACGAGCAGCGCCGTCAGAATTGGAACGGACCTCTCCGAGTCGTTTGATACCAAACGAGTTTTCAAACAGGGTGACTCGCTGTGGTGTGACTTCTTTAACCTGATATTGGAAAAGATCGTGCGAGCTGCAGAACTTAATCACTCAGGCACAATTTTCTATAAGAGCGAACAATTGCTGGCGTATGCCGATGATATTGACATCATCGGCCTTAACAACCGCGTTGTTAATTTTGCCTTTTTCAAACTGGATAAAGACGCAAAGCGAATGGGTCTGCTGGTGAACGAGGACAAACGAAGTACCTCCCGTCATCAAACAAACAGTCGAAGCACTCTTGTCTCGGCACCCACGTCACTGTTGACAGTTATAATTTCGAGGTTGTAAAAGACTTCGTTTATTTAGCAACCAGCATTAACACCGATAACAACATCAGCCTTGAAATCCAATGCAGAATCTCTCTTGCCAGCAAGAGCTACTTTGGACTAAGTAGGCAACTGAGCACTAAAGTCCTCTCTCGACGAACAAAACTAACACTCTACAAGACTCTCATCATGCCCGTCCTAACGTATGGCGCAGAAGCTTGGACGATGACAGCATCCGATGAAGCGACGCTTGGAGTGTTCGAGAGAAAGATTCTGCGTAAGATTTTTGGACCTTTGCACGTTGGCAACGGCGAATATCGCAGACGATGGAACGATGATCTGTATGAGCTTTACGACGACATAGACATAGCGCAGCGAATAAAGATCCAGCGGCTACGTTGGCTGGGTCATATCGTCCGAATGGATACAAACGCTCCGGCTTTGAAAGTGTTCGATGTGGTACCAGCTGGTGGTAGCAGAGGAAGAGGCAGACCTCCTCTGCGTTGGAAAGATCGGATGGAGAAGGACTTAGCTTCAGTTGGTGTGTCCAACTGGCGCCGGTTAGCACGAGAAAGAAAAAACTGGCAATCAAGTAGAAGTGCGTGATAGTTGGCCCCAATTGCATGTTCACCTCAAGGATGATAGATTACCGGATGTGGCCAGTTCGTTATGATGAAATACGCGTCATTGGGTACTCGGTAGCCGAAATCTGCCCGCTCATTGCACACGCATTCGCATGCTCGTCCAATTAGTAGTTGTTCAGACGGCAACGAAGCAACATGAGCGAAGACTTTGTTGATTTGCTTAGTATATTACCAACACAATCACAATTTATTCATAAATAAACCATTGTTATGAATCCAGTGGCGTCAGTCAATCAACTGATTCTTTCAAATTCGCTGAGAGTCGGTTAGCGGTCTGATCTTGGTCATACATATCGAATTCTTTTTACCATGTATTCACTTTCTCGTGAATTAGTCTGAGCCAGTTTAAATTCCAATCGGCAGGGTTTTTCTTAGAACTTCTTCGCAACCATACTTAAATAGCTCACCCGAAAATTCGTCGACTACCGTGACTCCATTATTCTTCAGCTGCACCATTGCTATTCGCATCTTCCTCATGGTCGAGAAGATAGTTGTCTCTTTAATAACTGGAATATCGGACTCTTCATCTCCACCGCTGTCACTTTCCTGCAGGCGAGAGAAATGTTTCCTAGATATCTTAAACATGCTCTGCACGGCAGTTGCTAGGTCGGCGTCTTTATTTTTAGCTGGGCATCGCCCCAGTCTTGCCACTTTCTGTTAGCCACCTAACTTTCTGATAGCAGTTTCGGGCGCTTTTGCTATCGGCCAACATCCCAAGCTATTCCCACTAACGCATGTCGGCCTCTCCTTAGGTCTTTAGGATTGGCAGCCGCATTGCATGTAGAGACAACGACGCCACTTAGACCACGAAATGGGTCCGTTGTGAGCTGCGGGGGCTGGGCTACATTTCCCTTTCCATTTTGAACCATGCTGAGCTTTGACAAAGCGTAAAAGGTTGTTGATACCTAAAGTGTATAGATTATTTATATTCGGTAAGAAGTAGGATAGAGCTGAGCATGTGTAAAAAAGGTGCTGAATTGTTTCTAATGTTTCTAACTTCTCCTCATTCCTACAGCTACGACAGAAATCATGCCTGTAAACGCTAAATTTCCTTGCATGATTTTCTATAAGACAATGCCCTGTGATTAGTGCCCCCTTAATGAGAAGCTTACAAGTTGCGACCGGTATCACCATAAAATTACTTATATCTTGTATACAGGTACATTCTCTTGCAAGTTGGTCAGCCCTACAGTTCCCTGGTATATCTCTGTGGCCTGGAACCCAGCATAAGATTCTGCGATATTGTTTGGCCATCTCTTTACGAGATTGGCGACAACGTAAGACACCCCTTGATGCTACTTGGAATGCATCCAGTGCACTTAGGGCAGCTTGTCTGTCTGATAGAATGCAGATATTTGTTGATATATTCTGTTTATTCCTAATCATTTTAAGGCTTCATGAATTGCGTTTATTTCCGCTTGAAAAACACTACAGTGATGCGTCAGTTTAAAGCATTCACTGATAGAAAGCTCTTCTCAATATAACCCTGATCCTAAACCGGTGTCCATTTTAGATCCGTCAGTGTAGATCTTAACGGGTGTATTGGGTGTTGGATCTTCTTCAAGCCATTCCAGTCTAGAAGGATTTTCATTAGGAAATTCCTTTCGAAGCAGAGAATGGGAGAGTGATAGTCACAATCACTGGGTATATCCGTATAGGAGTCTAAGATGGTTGAATGTCCATGTGTGAGAGTCTTCCATTGTGAGCTCGCTCTGAGCCGGAACAGGCCGCTTAGTTTTTGCAGAAGAGATCTAGGGGTGGTAGATGTAATATAATGTCCAAAGCCATGGATGGCGTGGTTTTCATGGCGCCACATATTGTTAATTCCGCTAGCCTCTGCACCTTATTCAATAAATTAGAATAGGTTTTTTTACAGTTAGGTTTTCATATAGAAGAATGGATCTGGCTCTCGTCTCTTTTTTGAATTTTGAAGCTGTCGTGCTTGAATATCAGCAGTAAAATAGACACATGGGGAACTTTATTATCAGAAGCCAGTGGCTTGCCATCCTCTGGTCCAAACTTTTGTCTTGACTCTAGCGAGCGGTCATCTACCAAGTCAACTGCAAACATCTGAGCTGCGATACTTCTAGATAAAGCGGCACTTACACCTTTTTTTGACGCTTAATGTTTTGCATCTTCCAGGCAGCTTGTGCCAGAACTCCCATACCTAATGAAAATAAATTCAATAGTTGTGTAACAGCTGCGCTTCTCTATCCTCCAGGCAATCGAGCTCCAGCGAACTCCAACGGCTGTCCAAACCTACCACCAGACCGGTCACTAGTTAACAAATCAAACCAACAAACACCACTTAAATCACTGTTTATTTCGCAACTTCAGCACATCAACTAGTAATCACCACATCGTTAAAATGTAACAAACTTTAAACAATGCCGCATACAACCATAAAATACAGCCAACTATTTGTTTCACAAAACCACACAAGAACATGGCGCACAAATATAAATGTGTGTATGTGCATAAATCCACAACGATAATTGTAAATTGCAATGTAGTTATAAACCAACTACACTGATAAATGATTTCAGAACTGACAAACTGAGAAAGAATTGCAAGTGAGTATCAAACCAAAACAATGCCGCCGCACATAATTACCGTTGAACAAATAACCAGGCAAAACAATGACCCTAGTAAAGATAGCAACAAAACAAGCAAATAAACGGTGGTGGCCAAAATCGTTGTCGGAAAGAATGATTAGTGTGGTACAGTGCGGAATTGGGAAGGTCAAAGAGGAAGGACTCTAATGAAGTTGATGGAGAACCAAATGGACACAGTTTTCGAATGCAATGAAGCAGCTAAAATGCGGCAATGGATGTGTGTGTGTGTGAATGTATACTTAAGCATGTAAACGTACTTACATATACTCATACTTAGATATGCGACGCATATTTACAGCATGGCATATGACTACGGATGGGTGGTTGAGTTGCAGCATATAGATCATTTTGCTGGACTTATGGATTAGAATGTGCTCGAGGACAGATTGGGTAGTCACTTATTTTTCGAAGAGAAATAAGAAGAGGCAAATGTAAGTCAAGAATGATAGAAAGAAGATTGCGCTCATCAAAAGTGTGTGACGTCACGTTTTTCCGAGTTGTGCAGTGTTGCCAACCATTTGCTCTTAACAATAAATTTAATGCTTTTTTATACCCAAAATGCGAAAAATTTAGGTTTCGCGTTTGTTTCTTTTTTTTTAATTTAAAGCTACCGAAACTTTAAATTAAAAAAAAAGTATATTATTAAACAAAACAAGCTTAAAAAAGGTCACTCTTTTTTGACTCTTATAAAATTTGATAATTTGAAAGTGCAAATTTTATTTTTGGCCCCATTTAAGGTTATGCAAGAATATTACATCTTCTTCTCTGAACTCTTCTTATGATTGAAAAGCTTTTTACACATTTTAAAAAGCGTTTGAGCTTACCGATTGGGAATTAAAACCATAGAGGTGTAATCGTTTCTTCCGGCCATCAATCCTTAGTGGGACATAGGGCATCAAGAGGTGTATTCATTGTAAAAATAAGCCACAAAATACCAGAAAATACTAAAGACACCATACTGACATTTTTACAAAGAGAGTACCTTATCTAGTTACATAACCTCAAATATAGCAAAAAAGTCGTTCCATTAACAAAAGAGTCTCGCTTAACAAAAAAATTCATAAATTAAATTCTACATAAGCATAACACATTTAGTTAAAAAAAAACGCACACTTTAAAGATAATTTGTCACGCACACAAAGTTCTTTAAGTAATCCAATAAAAATTTGGTATTTTATTTTCTTTAAATGGGCATTTTAGTGCGCTTTTATATCCAAAGCTAGGCAACACTGCAGTAGCGAGAGAGAGATTTAACTGCTGAAAGCAGAATAACACCAATCAACAAATGCAATCGCGGGCAATGCTACCAGAAGTTAAAAAAAAGTAAAGCTTAATAAAACTGATGGAATTATTGAACTAATTTTAAAAAATGTATATTTCACAAAATTATAAACATTACTTTTAATTAGAACAAGCTAGAAAAATGTCATGAAGAAAGAACTATAACTCCGAGACTAAATAACAAAAAAAAAATGCTAAATCTAGTTAAATAAAAAACAAATAATTGGCGCGTACACTTCTGTTAGGTGTTTGGCCGAAATCTAGTTACGAAAATGGTAATCTGGCCATACTGGAGCTAAAATCACGTAACTTATTGGCAAATTCGCTGAGCGCAAAGTAATGGCACCTCGATAGGCGCCATCTCATTATTCTTTCCATCATGAATGTAAGCCAATACTTTATCTAGTGAGCTCCGAAAATTTAATGGCGAGAAAATAAAAAATAAAAAAAGTATATATTTATACAGGGTGACTTAGCTCGCATTTTAAATTTAATTTAATAGAAAATTTTTCAGTAGATATTTTTAGTTTATTTCTTGTTTTTGGAAAGAGAAAAACGTGCTATTAAATATGTAACATATGTAGGTAGGTTAGATGGCAAGAGTACCCCAGGTACACTTCAAGTAGCACTTACGTGCCGTTTTGATACCATAATGTGGACCACTACCTGCGAAAAAATAAAGGGAAGAGAAAATCATCTACAGCCATCCAGAGCTGTTGATTTAGTGGAGGAGAGAAAAGAGATATAGGCTGAAGAATTTCCTCAAGCCATCGCCAAAGGGCTCGCTAAAGAATCTTAAGCGCCTGGCGGCCACAGCCGGACATTTGCAAAGAACATGCTCAACAGTTTTCTCTTCAGGATCCCCACAGCTTCTGCAATAGCGGTTATACGGAATTTCAAGTTTCTCCGCATGAGTACCGATCATCCAGTGACCAGTGAACACCGCAATGAGTTTGGAAATTGAATGGCGGGGAATTCCTATCTTCTGTCTCTTTAGTATTGAGGCCATAGTGTTTTTGATATAGCACATGGAGAGACAGACCTCCACCTGCCTTGCGCTGTTTTTAGAAAGAAATTGTGTGGTTTCCCTTTCACAACGGTCAGGGGGAGACCGATGTCTGAGAAGGGGACAACTAAAACCGGTTCTGTCAACCCCTTCCTGGCAAGTCTATCGGTATATTCATTTCCCTCTATATTCCTCTAAGTACTGCACCCAAAACGTAAACACTCTCTATGGTAAGGTTTTTGAATGATAATCATACCTATGCAGCCTGTTGAAGGTCTCATAATGATACCAAAACGACTCTTTAGTGATACTTGGGAAGTGCCAGGGTTGCACTTGAATCATTTCACCTACCTGCCTACTTCAGTTTTGTTATACTTTTGTTCTGAATAATGTTTATGTCATTAATTACGAAAAAAATTCAATATTCTGCAGGGGAGGCTTATTTATGTTATATACACTATACAGAGTTCAGAACTCAAATTGTAACCAAATTCAGATCGCTCGCGCAGCTGATGCACGGTCATCATATGTCTGTTAATTGGCTAAATGACAGTACAGAGTATTGTATACAAGCGCGCGGAAGCATTTTGCCGAGAGCAAACGCGAAAAGAGAAAATCAGTAATGGATTTCAAACGTAATAGTGAGATTTCATTATATTTGACTGCAAAATCATAACTAGCGATTGTTCGTGAGCTCGTGCACCTTAAAGTAAATAAAGTTTTCGTTTATCACACCATTACTCGTAATAATGACACTGGTAGCATCGCGAAACGTCATGGAGGTGGTTATCAAAAGAGTGCAACGTCACGTGAAATGGTTCAGAAAGTGAAGAATCAACTTGAGCGAAATCCCCGACGACGTGTCAAAGAAATGGCGAAAGAACTGAAAATATCTGACCGTAGCATACACCGCATACTAAAAAATGATCTCAAAGTCAAGCCTTGCAAGATCCAAAAGGCGCATGATCTCACACTAAGAGAGCAACAAGTCAGACTTGAGAGAGAGAAGGAGTAGCTTCGCTTGACCGAAAGCGGTCAATTTCCGAACATTGTGTTTTCTGACCAGAAAATTTCGGTGGTAAACCATGGATGTTTCAACAGGACTCGGCGTAATCTTACAAAGCACGAGTGAATCAACAATGGCTAAAAAACAACGTTCCTAACTTCATAACGTCCACACAATGGCTCTCAAATTCACCACACTCAAATCTGATGGATTATGCTCTTTGAGCCATTTTGGAGAGCGAGGTCCGAAAAGCCATTGTCAGCGAGTGAGCCAAAATACCTGCAACTCACATTCGGGCAGCTTGCAATTCGTTTCTGTACCTCTCAAGGCCATAGTCAAGGCAACAGGTGATCATATCGGGCAAAAGTAAAGAGATTCTTAATTTTGTATTATTTTCACACATTTTTTACTTTGAATTGAATAAACGTAATTTTCTAAACTAAATTTATGGACTTTTATTGGTTACACTTCGAGCGCCGGACTCTCTATTTAAATAATTGCGGTTTTTCCTATTTCTTATTCTTAAATTTTGCATCCAATTTACGTGATGCGTCTTGATGCCGTTCGACAAATGCTACAGCCACCTCGGTTTGACAGATAGTTTTTACAAGAAGATTTGGCAAAAGTGCGCTCGATAAGCTATTGCTATTTCAAAATATCCTCTTCAAACACTTCACATTTCACGTTCGCAGTGGGTATCGAATCCACGTCCAAACGATGGCAATTAAGCTCGAATTGCAGCACAGCGGCCACCAATTAATGAAAGTTATCTCAAAAAACGGCTATTTTGGCACAGAATTAGCCAGATATCTTTAATAATAATTTCACCACCACGGTCATTGTATGTAGTTAGTTAGTGTAAGCACATAGAAAAATTTTCCAAAACTAATTTGTTTCAGTAAACATTTACTTCATTTTATAAGTGTTTTAACTGCATTTCGGTGGTTATCACTTCAACGCAGTTTAAATAGCTGCAAAAAACGATAAATATCTGTTGGTAAAAAGCGCAGGCAGCTACGTTTGACTAACGGTATACAAAAGTAAATTTAATTATATATTAAAACAGCAACACAAAAACAGAACTCCACCCGACTGGTCACAGAGTCTCGCTGTACTTTAATAATATTCCAATGCATTCCAAAAACAAATAAGCCCCGTAGCTCGTACACATAACTGCTCGCATTTACTGGGCAAATATTATTTTAGTCTATTATTGCTGAAATTTTGCAGACAGTTTTCGCAACTGTTTAGTTTGACTTTATTGTTGTAGTTGGTAGTTTTAACTACAATACTGTTTTATTGGGACACAATGCGGCCAGAGTCGTATTATTTGTCGTTTTATTAGGTTTATTTTTGTTTTGATTTAAATCAGTTTCAGATTTTAGTTCTCCATCTCCCTCCCAGTCAATTAATTCGGGTAATAGCACTTTGTTCGGCGTCCGTCCACCGAATTGCTCTGCTGGCGAGTTCATTTATTTATTTACTTTTGTAAGTTGTGTAAATAAACTCAGATTAGAGTTAACCAGTTTTGATTTGCAAGCGGGCAGAAAGCCAAAATAAAACTTTGTTCTACGCTCATTAAAGCAAATATATTTAAATTGATTGAATAAATAAATGGCACAGGTGCTGGTTTTGGCTAAATACTAAAGCTTTGTATGTAGTAGTGATGATGGAATAAGTTAAGCGGCCGTGGGTGCCACCTTACACAGAATGTATGGATTCGCATTTAGAGAATTTAATTGATTGTGTTGCTAATGGAGGGTGAGAGCTGTCGATTATTTTTCCTTTCTATGATATTAAATTTTCAGATGTACTTTTTAATGTTCAGAAAGTAGTGAATATATCCAGAATTCGAGTTTGCTAAGCAGTTGAAAAAGTGCTTGTGGAAGTATCGATATCGCTTTTTGGAAAGAGTGGGGCAGTGGAAGTGGTATTGATCGTTTCCATGTTGAGTAATCCAAGTATTTTGGACATTGTTGTCAACTCTTATAAAATGTGGGTTATTTGTAGGTTTTAGTATAATAATAAAAAAAATTTTAATTAGAGTGTAAAGAGTTTCAAGTGAAATATCTTCAGTTCCTTTTAATATTTCTTTACATATATTTTTTAATTTTTTAATAGTAAAAAGTATTCTAAAAATAACTTATTTTAGAATTTTTTTTTTAATTTTTACAAAACGATATATTTTTTTTGAATTTTTGAAAATTTCCATATATATTTTTTCTCTATACACTTTTTATTTTAATTTTTTATAATTCAATGTATTCTAAAAATAATTTAATTTAGAGAATTCTTTTCCTGTTTTTAATTTTTGCAAAAAAATATTTTTTTTTAATATTTGAAAATTTCCATATATTTTTTCTCTATACTTTTTTTTTAATTTTTTTTTAGTAAAATGTTTTAATTTTTCTTAGTAAAATGTATTTCCAAAATAATTTAACTCAGATTTTTTTTTCTGGTTTTTTTTATTTTAATTTTTCTTAGTAAAATGTATTTCAAAAATAATTTAACTCAGATTTTTTTTCTTGTTTTTAATTTTTGCAAAAAATATTTTTTTTTTAATATTTGAAAATTTCCAAATATTTTTCCAAAATAACTTAATTCAGAATTTTTCTTTGTTTTCAATTTTTGCAAAACAATATTTTTTTTAATATTTGAAAATTTCCGTATATTTTTTCTTTATACACTTTTTATTTTAGCTTTTATAGTAAAATGTATTCTAAAAAAAAATTATTTTAGAATGTTTTTTTTTAATTTTTGCAAAAAAAATATATTTTTTTAATATTTGAAAATTTCCATATAGGTTTTCTCTATACATTTTTTATTTTAAGTTTTTTTTGTAAAATGTATTCCAAAAATAACTTAATTCAGATTTTTTTTCTTGTTTTTAATTTTTGCAAAAAAAATTTTTTTTAATATTAGAAAATTTGCATATATTTTTTCTCTATAAATTTTTTATTTTAATTTTTTTAGTAAAATGTATTCTAGAAATAACTTATTTTAGAATTTTTCTTTTTTAATTCTTAAAAAAACATTTTTTTTTTAATTTTAGAAAATTTCCTTATATTTTTTCTCTATAAATTTTTTATTTTAACTTTTTTTAGTAAAATGTATTCTAAAAATAACTTAGTACAGAATTTTTTTGTTTTTAATTTTTGCAAAACAATATTTTTTTTAATATATGAAATTTTTTTAAAAAACGTCTCTTCAGACTTTTTTTTTTAATAGCTAAGTAATCTCTGCCACACAGAGGAGCGGAATTGGCTCAGTCATTGGGTTGATATCATTCCGGTATGGGTTCCAGGTCACCGAAACATTGAAGGTAACACGTGAAGGCGGATGATCCTACCAGGCTAGGATCCAACTAAGCTATGCGGAACTAAAGTCTCACTCTTACAGAATTTTAAGTAGGCGATAGAAGGGACTACCTTCGGACCATGTCCACTTATAAATTGCCTGACTATAACTAATCAAGGGTCAAATAACTTCTAGGGTATGGATAACCCAACATTTCAAGAATAAGCTTACTACCAAATGAAGAAACAATCAGCATTTATTAGTGATGTGAACCTTTAACCATTTACTTAAAATAACTATTTTCTTGTTATCCGACGGGTAGGTTGTGCAGCATATCTTCTCTTAGGCTCTTCGACGACAATCATTTTAAGGCAGTACTCACAATAGGACAATAGTAGGATGTCTATCCTTTGGGCGGAGACTTCAATAAGAAATGTTCCCATTTTCTTCTCTAGTCCGCGATGTAGTTCGCAGAAATATCTTCTGACTCTAGGTTGCGAAACCAGCTCCTTTAGAACTCTCATAACATACATTCGACTACTGCCATCCAGTTGCCACCCTTAGCTTTAAAACTAACTTGGTTATCAGAATAAATGATGTACATTTGTGCTAGTTTGACCTCACCTCTGCGGTAGTCAAGCCTTTCTATTTGCCCAGTCCTTTAACTTAGAGCCATCTATTAAAATAGATGTGGACCTGAGTACAGTTCCGAGGTATCATCCCATCTCTTCCTCTTGAGGATTTTTTTCAACATAAAGAGGTTTACAAAACACATAACCCTACACAGGTTAACGGAGAATATTTACGGGCATTCTCACGGCCATTGTCGTTTCTGCGACCAATTACCTCCAATACACCTTCTCCTTGAATGCAGCGCAATAGTGCGGAGAAGGTTGAAACATCTCACACACAATTGGAAGCAGAAGAAGTCACATACGCTCAGGTTAGACTGAGCTCTTTCTTAAGTTTAATAAGGGCTCAGTAGAGGACACAAAAGGCCAAGGCTATCCATCTATCTAAGATAAGCTTCGGAGTTCTTTTAGAGTGAGAAAATTATTGCAGACTATGATAACATATTTCCTGTTGCTGTTTTTTCTGTAGATTTTGCAAGTTCATTTCCTATATAGATGATTACGAATAGCTCACGAAAATTTCTTAACTAAAAAATGTTGCCTGTAATAATATTTCTAGTGACTTTGAATCGGAACTAGTAATTGCAACATGAAGAGTGATGGTCTCGTGTAGAACGTAGCAGAACTGAAAATGGTTTTGTTACAAGCCCGAACAGAAAACTGCCGAACTTTCTTCTGAGTTCTGGAAGGAAAGACATTTAGTTGATGACCGGTATTATTACAGGACACAATCCATGAAGTTAGCATACGACGACCATTGGAATCATTGACAACCCGATGTGCCTGTCTTACTCAGAGGAGGTGGATAATAATCAGCATTTTTTTGTGAGTGTCCTGCCTTTGCTAGAACAAGGCTACAAATTTTGGGTACCGAAGCCATGAGAATGAATAAATTCGCTCTCTCAAACTTGAGGATATTTTCAGATTTGCCAAAGAATCTGGAATATTATCTCTGTCTCTGTCTCTATTCTATCCTATCTCTTTCTTTCTGTTACTTGGAATGCTATGGACATTTTAGTCTACGTGTTTTAGGGGTTACTAATCTCTCGGTGCCTCTTGACTCGCCTTTTTCAACTTACAATTTTAATCACACCTTAGATTCAGAAAGAATAAAGTTAGCTTGCAATCAAAAATTTGATCCATGTAGCCTTTGAATATATCACTTTTTTCATTTTTTTATATTTTAAATTACTTTGCAGCTCTTTAACTTTCGTTTAAAAAGAGAAATGTCAATGCCACCTTTTACTTTTACTCTTTATTATTTACCCACTGCATCTCTCCACTACTTGAACTTTCCACTATAGACTAATTTATTGTCACGCTTTATGCGATAATTAGCTGACAGAGGCGGTGGTGCGTAAATGTTGCGCTTCTGTGCCCTTTATGCAGCCGCAGCTCGGTCCAGTGAATATAAATACACTAAATATATGTACAAAATCTACTCATTAATGTGAGAAAATTAAAAAATTTAAAGTGTGTGTCCATACACAATATTTTACTCCCTTCTCCCCAATGATAGTCGGGTTATTCAAAGCCAATGTGCTTTTCATTCAATTAAACACCGCTGACCGATGTACGACAATGCGGTGCAGACATGAGTTTTGCTGTTTTTTAAGATAATACGAATATTCTTATTGTATTATGAACATTATCTTTTTTTTAAGTTGCAAGAATCTTTAGTACAATAATTAAAAAATATATCAATACTTTAAAACTCTTTTTGCAGCTTTTAAATCGTTTCCATCTAACATCTTTGAAAAGTTCATGGGAGACATCATAAGTGATGACCTTTAATTTTACAGGTCTACTCGGATTCGTTCATGTCTAAACGAAAGGAGCGAGAGAAAAAATAAATAAATAATTGGCGCGTACACTTCTGTTAGGTGTTTAGCCGAGCTCCTCCTCCTATTTGTGGTGTGCGTCTTGATGTTGTTCCACAAATGGAGGGACCTACAGTTTCAAGCTGACTCCGAACGGCAGATATTTTTATGAGGAGCTTTTTCATGACAGAAATACACTCGGAGGTTTGCCATTGCCTGCCGAGGGGCGACCGCTATTAGAAAATTTTTTTATTAATTTTGCTTTCACCGAGATTCGAACCAACGACCTCTCGGTGAATTCCGAATGGTAATCACGCGAGAGAAGTGTAGTTGAAATATTTAAAAGAGGGCAGGGTTTCTCTTGTCATGATTCTTGTGCGACTTGTAGCTTATAGCGTTTTTTCTCATTTATTCTTACCCGAAGCTCATTGATGCATACATACGATTCACTACGTCCACGGGAAAATAGAAAAAGCATTAGGATTTAAAGTAGTTATACTGAACGTCTTACTCAGCATAGAAGATATATTCAAAACATTCTGGAGTTCATTGTCAGGTGAGAGTGAAACGGACTCTGTTACGATTTGTTAAGAGTTTCTTGGAAGCAGAGAATATGAATAGGCAACCAGAGGCAGAAGTAATAAATAAGTAAAGACTATTATTCGAATAGTAATGCTTAGATGGTATTTACCTGTCAGACAACAAGACAAATTTGGCCTAAAGCCGGTAAAAACAAACTTCAGATAAACTTACAGAAATCGAACCTTTATAAAGAGTGATTTTTTAAGAACTATAGGAAACTTTTTCAAAAAAACACACGTCAAATTAAGAAAAATCTATGAAATTTTTATTTAAATCGATAGTACAGTCCATATAATTTAATGTTTGAAGATTATTTCATGCAAATGTTGACCGCGTCTGCGCTTCAAATGGTCCATCCGCTTAGTCCAATTTTGGCATACTCTTTCCAATGTTTCGGCCGGTATCTCACATATAAATGCTTTAATGTTGTCTTCCAATGCGTTAATTGAAGCAGGCTTGTCTGAATAGACATGAGCTTTAACATATCCCCACAAAAAATAATCTAAAGGCGTTATATCGCACGATCTGGGTGGCCAATTGACAGATTGATAGGTCCCGAACGTGAAATAAAATGTTCACCGAAGCCGCCTCTCAACAAGTCCATTGTTACGCGTGCTGTGTGGCATGTGGCATGTGGCATGTGGCACTGTCTTGCTGAAACCACATGTCATACAAGTCAAGCTCTTGCATTTTAGGCAAAAAAAGTTGGATATCATTTCACGGTAGCGTTCACCATTCACAGTTACTTTACGATTCGCAGCATCTTTGAAGAAGTACGGTCCAATGATACCTCCAGCCCATAAGCCGCACCAAACTGTGACCTTTTCTGGATACATTGGTAGCTCTTGCAATTCTTCTGGCTGATCTTCACTCCAAAATCGACAATTTTGCTTATTTACGTACCCATTGATCCAAAAATGAACTTCGTCGCTGAACACAATTTTTCGATAAAAAAGTGGATCTTCGGCCAACTTTCCAAGAGCCCATTCACCAAAAATTCTGCGTTGCGGTAGGTCGTTCGGCTTCAATTCTTGCACCAGCTGTATTTTGAAAGGCTTCACACCTAAATCATTTCGCAAAATTTTCCACGTTGTTGAGTTACAGGTAATAGAGGCCCAATTGCTGCGAACGGCGACGAATCGATAATTGATGGTCATCATTAACACTGGCCGATACAGCTGCGATATTTTCTTCAGTTCGCACTCTACGTAAGCGGGTTGGTGGTTTGATGTCCAATAATGTAAATTTGGTTCTAAATTTAGTCACAATAGCTCGAATAGCCGCTTCAGTGGGTCGATTAAACTGACCATAAAATGGAAGAAGCGCGCGATAAACTTTCTTAACAGAACACGCATTTTTATAATAAAATTCAATGATTTGCAAGCGTTGTTCGTTTGTAAGACGATTCATGGTTAAATTATAGACCAAACTGAAGATGTTTGACAGTGAAACAAAACACGAAACGTGCGTCAGCTGTTTAAACCAACTGTTTAAATAGATAATAGCTAAAAAATCACCCGTTAGTTATCTTTTGAAAATGTAAATATATGAAATATGTAAAAATATATTCACATAGAAAACATACATACGCACGTATATAATTAACTCTTATAACTGTGAAGTTATTACATAATTCCACATCTATGCGTTGGTTGTGAGAAAAGTTTTGCAACCCAAAACAATTAAAGTTTATCATACGCCCTGTTGGCTAGAATCTTGAATTAATTAACAAGCTGCCAAATATTTAATACCATTAACCCAGATCCACGCAGCAAGTCATATGTGATAAAAATATATGTAACGGTATAGTTACAAATTTGGCCTCGTTGTTGCAAAACACTTCCGCTTGCTTAATGAAATGACAGTTCGGGTTAATTTCCAACTGCTTCTTGTTGCACATCGAAATATATATATATGTCAATATATGTATGTAGAAACAAGAACAACACATTGCAAGGCCGTCTTTTCGTTTTATGAAAGTTAAAAAAATTTTTTTTTTTCGCTAAAAAGTATTGTTTTTTCGCTTTCGCTTCAAAATTTGTGCACAAAAAGAAAGAGCCAAGTTAAAGTGCGGCGTGCGTATAATTCCTGCAGAGAAATGCGATGGTGCCGAACTGGCTCATTTCTAGTGATTGCATATTCTTTACTTTTTGGCATTCCGTCGCCTGTTCATATGTTAGAATGGAAAAAATGAACTAAAACGCTACGTGGCTACTATTTTTCGCTTCGAAATGCATGGATTTCAACTGAAGGGTGAGTTTCTTTTTATATTTTACTTGGGCTTAATTTTAAAATGGTTTTAAATCTGGGATTAAATCCTCAAATATAAAATAAATAAATTTATTTAGAAATATAAATTAATATAAATATAAAATACAACAAAAATTCATGCATATTCTGGTACCCCTTCCAGGCACTGCTTTGGCAGAATCAGTTGTTGTGATTGTAGAATTCTTTTTTTCTTTTAATTTTTGTTTTTTATTTATTCATTTCAAGAAGTCAGGAAAACAAAATTTTAAACTGACTACTGAAACTAAGCAACAATGAATATATACACAAAAAATCAGCAGAAAGCCTCGCCGTAAAAGTTTATGTGATAATTATATTATTATGTAAACCTTAAAAACAAAACAAAAATATACATAATTAAATTACAAGCTTACGTCTAAACAAACCAAAAACTAGAGTTCAATAGTACACAAAATTATTATTTTTTTTAACTGAGAAATCTAGCAAATTAGAATGGAGATCTTATTAAAATCGGAAAGTGCATTTGATAGGAGCATTACGAATATTATTTTACTGAATTTATTTAGATAGAAATGAAGAGCATTACGAGCATAATTTCTATTGAACTCGTTATGTAGAAACGAAGTGCGTTACGAAGAATTTTTGGAGGTGTAAGAAAATGAATATCTTGAAAGAAATGTACAATCAATGTCACCCTTAGGTTAGCGGTTGTCCACTGTGGGACACGCCCAGGCTCATAGCCCATTGCGATGCCGCGTGGGGAACTTTTCCTTAACCCTCCAAAAACCAGTGTATAATTTTTAAAAATTTTAGAAGGTCTCTTAATTCCACAGTATTGATATCTTCAAATTTATTAAAAAATTATCTACCTAAAATCGTAAATCTACGTTTGGATAGAGTAGGACAATGACATAGTAGGTGCGAAATCGTCTCTTCCTCATCTAAACAGCTTCTGTGGAAGTAATCTGTTTGCACGCCCATCCTATTAGGCAGTGCCCCATTATAACTGAGGTCAGTGTGCTAGCACTATGCTTATTAGGCTTAGTAGAGTTTCTGTGATTTTAGTATTGAGAGTCTGCCACAATTGTCGGGCGATTCTGCAGGTGGTTTCATTACGCCTTCTTTCAGTCGCTGCTCTTACAATTTCCTCAAAGATAAGTAGCTTACCTCGACTGGGTGTGGGTGTTAGGGTTTGCCTATGTCATTATCCGTGTGCTTATAAACCAACTTGGTGCCACAATGGCCAGGAACACATATTACCTTAAGGTAATCCCGTTAAGGGATTACATGGGTTTCGTTGCTTCAAAAAAAACGATTTATTTTTTTTTTTTTGCTTATTAATTTCTACAACATCTCTGGTAAATTTTCAAGTCGATCCGAATAATAAATTCGGAGATACAACCTTTGGAATTTGTTCGCTCCAAGCCACTTTTATTGTTACTTAAACTTTAAACGCGTTTTTCTCGGAACTGTGTTTTCAAAGTCGGTTCTCAAATGTTCTCGAAAACTACTCAACCGAAATTTTACACGGGTGTTCGAAATACAATTTACTCGTGCTAAACGAAGGATTTTTTTTTTTTTTTTTTCAATTAAAACTATTTAAAAAAAAAAATTTTCAAGCAAATTTGACCGAAATTTTCATTTCTTTGGAAAAATGTCTGCCAAAATTCTAATTTGTACTTTTTTTTCTTTCCTTCGTTCAAGCACGAGTTTATGGTCTTAACTAAAGCACTTATTTTTGTTTTTTCATTTATGATGAGCCTGTCAGGAGTTATGCTGACAACGCGGATGCACCTTTTTTTCCTGGGGTCACTGAAAATGACGTCAAATGGAGTTTTAATTTTTTTTATTGGAAAATTTCAGAAATTATTCTTTAAATATCTATCTACCTATAAGGCAGAAAAAAGTTTGAATTAAATAAATAATTTTTTACATAGAAAACAAAATATTGAAAATAAGCCTTTTTTTACCCGACGAAACCCACGTAACCCCTTAAGAGATGCGTGGTATTTCATGGCCATCTTGGAATTTGCCACCCTTAATAACATTGAAAACAAACGTGAGATCAAGAATTGACTTTATACGAGGGTACTTAAATAAGTACCTGTTTTTGATGACAGAGAGCGTTCCTGAGGGAAGTTGGTATTAGCATCGTATGCTGCCATCTATCAAACGACGTCAAGACAAATTTCAGACTGATTGATGGGTTAATTTGGATTTGGCAGCTTTTCGAGTAAGACGTGTTTCGAGATTTTCGCTCAGATGGAAAAAGAGCAGCATCGTTTTGTAATTCGCTTTTTGTTTTTGAATGGGAATGCGAGGAGATAAAAGCAAAGTTGGATGGTGTCTATGGTGACGCTTCGCCATCTATTGGTTCAACGAATTTAAACGAGGGTGAACATGCGTTTTTAATGAGGAGCGACCAGGACGCAAGGCAGACGTGCTTACCGCGGGAATCATTCAAAATGTCCTCCGAAAATCATGGTAATCGACGAACGAAAGTGCGCGAAGTAACAGAGGCCGACCGCAATGGCAATTAATATTTTACATGATAAGTTGGCGATCAAAAAATTGTCGGCCCGATGGGTGTCGCGATTGCTCACAAGCGACAACAGGCGGTTGCGGATGTTAACTTCGAAGCAGTGTTTGGAGCAATTTAAACGAGATCCGAAGGAATTTTTGCATCGAATTGTCACCATTGATGAAATCTGGATTCATCATTATACACTAGAAACTAAGTAGCAATCAAAACAATGGATTTATCCCGATGAATCTACTCCAAAGAAAATGAATACAGTCCTATCGGCCAGTAAGGTCATTACGATGATTTTTTGAGATGCGAACGACGTCATTCTCATTGATTTTTTTAGAAAAAGAAAGAACGATCACTGGACAATACTACAGTGAGTTATTGGACCGCTTCCACAAAAAATTGAAATAGACATGGCCGCATTTGGGGAAGAAGAAGTTGCTGTTTCACCACGATAATGCACCAGTACATTCATCCGGAGTTGTCGCCGGCAAACTGCTTGAATTGCGTTATAAGTTACTGTGCCGAAATATTTTAAAATTTGTTTTCTTTTACCAGAAGTTAAAAGTCTTATATTTTAATAAATAAGAAAAAACCGCAGGGCCGCATGCCGCAAAAGTAGCTTTTCTCTTAGTGAAGGTTGAAGTTTTTGAGAAGGCGCAACGAAAAGTTTTCAGAGCTGCCGGAGTTAGCTCTAATTTGCTTTTTAAATGTTTATCTTTCAATAACCTTATGAAAGTGGCACAGACTCGTAGCCCAATGTCACTTCAATAAGGAGTAAAGAGGCACCCAAAATTTTTTTTTTTTAATTTTTTTGCACAATAAATTATATATTCTACAAAAACAATACTTTCTCGCAGCACTGGCGATGGAGACCTTCGGTTGTCCTTTGCAAATTCATCTCTGCTAAATTCGTCTGCTTAGATCAATCTCTTACAGAAAGTCACACATTAATTCCATATTTTTAATGGTGGAATTTTTTTGCCTCTCGATGGGTTCGGCATATTCCAAAATCTTTTGTCGGCGTGCACCTGTTACTGGGCAGATTAGAATGTGTCCAGGTGTTGCGATTTCCACGCAGAACGGGCAATTGCCGCGAGTGCGCATGGATAATAATTGTATGGCCCAGACATGCATGTTTGGGTCGTATACTGGCCTCTTTCTGCTCGGTTTGATTGCAAAGTAGTGATGGGCCTAGGTTGCCCAGTCCAGGATTAGTTTAGTTTGTCTTTGCCTTGTTACCTCGGCACAAATGTTTCGCTTAGATGCAGAGGCTCATTTAATTCAGGGCGTGATGGTGATGTTTTTTGCTGCGGCGTCAGCTAATTTATTCTCGGCTCTTCCTACATGCCTGGGCATCCACAAAAGGTTTATCTTGTCGAAACTACGTGTTAATGTGTGGCAGATAGCCAGCATTTCACTCTGAGTATTGGTGGGTAATACCATGAACGAGGAGCTATCTGTGCAGGCAATGAATTTGCATTTATTTATCATATAGTTGACTGCTTCGAGCACCGCAGCCGTTTCACCGTAAACAATGGGTGTACAAAAAATATATATATTTTATTTCAACATTGCCAGTTTAACTTACTCATCCTCTATCCGTTGGTATTGCATTTATTCCTGACCTGCACTATTTCAAGACTCAGACAACTGCACCCACAATAATTCCACTTAGGATTTCACTTAAATCCCACCATAAATTCGAAAAATAATGAATTTCCATGAATGCCGATTTGCTTAAGTATTAAATCATAATTATCAGATTTTTTCTAACTGTATCAAAAAAAAAAAAAAAAAAAGAGGTTCTCTGTAAAGTCGGTTTACTGACGATAGTTTAGCGTGATAACGTCATAAGAAAATACTGATTGAATGGTTGCATTTTTCAAAAGAAAATTTTAATTTTATTTGTTTGATAGATATTTTGTATGGATATAGAGAATGAGTTAACATTAACATAACATAATATACTTTAACATAACATAACATAACATAACATAACATAACATAACATAACATAACATAACATAACATAACATAACATAACATAACATAACATAACATAACATAACATAACATAACATAACATAACATAACATAACATAACATAACATAACATAACATAACATAACATAACATAACATAACATAACATAACATAACATAACATAACATAACATAACATAACATAACATAACATAACATAACATAACATAACATAACATAACATAACATAACATAACATAACATAACATAACATAACATAACATAACATAACATAACATAACATAACATAACATAACATAACATAACATAACATAACATAACATAACATAACATAACATAACATAACATAACATAACAGAACATAACATAACATAACATAACATAACATTACATAACATAACATAACATAACATAACAAATTACCCCGTATTAACCCTTTGCACTCGATTTATTTTCAAAGTTGTTGCGTGTCAACTTGTTATTATTTTTAGCTAAATGAATTAAAGTAATTTACAGTCGTAGAATTCAACGTATCACTATCAGGCTCTGATACAGTATCACTTTCACTATCAGATGAATATTGTAACGTTTGAACTCGTTTTTTTTTTTTAGTTTGTAACACATCGCTTGTTTCACTATCAGAAGAACATGAATTACTATAATTTATGTTGTCATCTCGCACATCTATATTAGTAAATTCAAATTCGGTGTCATTATCCTGGCTGTCTTCAAAATCCATTTTCAGCGGGAAATAAATGTGTACTGAATTATACAAAGAGAACAAATTCCGTGCACGACTTGCACTCGATTAACAAAACTTGACAAATTATAACTGTGTAAGATCTCGAATACCGTATGTATTTTAGAGTTATTTAGTGCTATTGGTTACAGGCATACATTAGTATTGTCACCTCCAGTGTGACATACGAGTTGTAGAGTAAATTAGTATTGTCACCTCCAGTGTGACATACGAGTGCAAAGGGTTAAAGCACTTATCAATAGCTTTCATTTGATACCCATATTGTACATACACAACCAAAGGTTACCCGGGTCCACGTTTTGACCTATATCTCGAGACCCCAGTCACGGAGCGGCATGAAAAATACTCTGTACTAAAGCATTCACCAACAGCTTTCATTTGATACCCATATTGTACATACACATCCGAAGGTTACCCGGGTCCACGTTTTGACCTATATCTTGAAACCCTATCTACCAATATGTATTCAAACTATACGGAAATCATCTTTAATACCTACTTAACAATGTGTGTAAGTTTGGTTTAATTCGGTTCAAAGACACGGCGGGTCCACGTTTTGGCATATATTTCGAGACCCTAGTCATAAATAGGTATGAAAATTACCCCGTATTAAAGCACTTATCAACAGCTTTCATTTGATATCCATATTGTACAAACACATTCTAGGGTCCACGTTTTGGTCTCTATCTCGAGACCCTAGTCACGGAGCGGATGGAAATACTCTGAACTAAAGCATTCACCAACAGCTTCCATTTGATACCCATATTGTACATACACATGCGAAGGTTACCCGGGTCCACGTTTTGACCTATATCTCGAGCCCTATTTCCAAAATAAAATATAATCCATTTTACTCGTGGAGGATGTAGCTTTCGAATGGTGAAAGAATTTTTAAAATCGGTCCAGTAGTTTTTGAGCCTCTTCATTACAAACAAACAAAGTTTTCCTCTTTATAATATTAGTATAGACAACATATCTTATATGGTATATGGTAAATATTACCATACATTTTTTCCTTCATATATAATAAAAAAATTAATAATAATAACATTAAAACAACAGGTATTATTAACAAACTTGGTTTTATTTTAAATTCTTCAAGTGAATCAAATTAATAATAATCAATAAGAAGGCATATGCAAATACAAATACGTGAATTTATATATGTACATATGCGCATATACATACATATATACGCTCACTTAAGTAGGAGAGAGCAAGATGTCGAACGTTGCCGTTCGTTTGCTTTGTTTGCTTTGTCGTTCGTTCCGTGCTTTCGCTTGCAGTTCATTCAATGCAATGAGCAAGGTAACTACATATGAGCAAGGTAACACTAATGAGCAAGGTAACACTAATGAGCAAGGTAACACTAATGAGCAAGGTAACTACATATGAGCAAGGTAACGACACATTTTTTCGTGCGTGCAGCCTGTTAAATCGAATTATAAGACGTTATCACGTCAAAAATTTTTAAATCGATCATCAAACAAAAATCTTTACAATTCTGAAAATTGATAAAATCTATTTCTGTAGCAGAAAAATTCTGATTCGAAAATGAGACCAAAGCAATGAGACTGCATGACACTAACTTGGATTTTTTTTCTATTTTACTTATGATTCTGACATCAGTCAGAGTCTGCAACCACCCTGATTTTCCTAAGCAATAGTAGAAGTATTTTGAGTAATTTTTTTAAATTCTCTATATTAAAAAAGTTGGCAACATTTGCATATTTCTTATTGCACCCCATTTTGGCTCTCTTTTAACTGGTAAAATTGCGGCCACTTGATGCCTAGTTCGCATAAATGCCAAGTCAATAGAAGTCGTTTTCACTTGATGAGGGTTTCTCTGCTGGGCGCACACAAACATATGCAATTGTGTTTGTGTATAAATGTAAGGCAGAATTTTTTAGCAAACTACAGCAAAAAATAGAAAACTTCTTAAAACATTGCTTGCAGCGAAAACTCAAATAGCAAACAAGGCAATCGAGATCCAGAGAAATGGCAGCCAGTTTAAGTGAAAAGGATACGCACATTTTGACGTAAATACTCAAAATACGTAAAATTAAAAGGAACACGAAAAACGAAAAAAAAAAAAAAAAAAACGAAGAAACGCGAAGCAAAATGACAGTAAAAGCTTTTTTGGTGCAAATAACATTGCAGCGGAAATGTGAAAAATAAATCAGTGCAAAATAAAATAAATAAAAAATGCCTTTCTTGCAATCTGACAAATTGAGAAACCGCACCAGATTGACTTGAATTTGGTTATATTTCGTTTTTTTGCGTGACTTTCTTCCTGCGATTCCATCACTCTTTTGGCTGCAATTCAATTCAATTGCATTTAGCGGCAATGAAGTTTGTTGGCCGGGAGACAGAGAAAGACATGAAGGGAGCGAAATGAATTGAAGAAACCGTCAGCAGATTTAAGTAGGAAAACGGAAAGTGCTTGGCTAGGCTGCTGAATGAGTTGGTAATGTTAAAAAGCCGCTAACCACAAATGTTTGCGATGGCAGCACAGAAATTAGTTTGCCAAGAAAGCATGCGAAAACGAATTTTACTTTTAATTTGAACTCACTTTATTTGTATTTTGTTTTACTTACTTTTTTCCAAATAAATGAAAATAACCACGTAGCGCGTTGTTATCAGTGCAGATTATAAAACTCCACTGCAAGTGATAAATTAAATAAAATTTTCGAAGACGAAAAATATTGAAGAAGTGATTTGCATACTTGGTTGTTTGGTTTAAGGATGACCCCGCATCGGAGTGCCACATAGACCGCAAATTGGGTCCGTGTGTTGCCCTAGAGCTCACTATTTTATGTGATTTCCCCACCTAACCGAAATTTTTATTATAGATTTTGGTCCAAGATATTAATTCGTTTCGAGAATTGAATGAGAGATTCGATTTTCAGGTCCGAGAGTACTGAAAGATTGTCAATTGTTGGAGAGCCTAGAAGAGCGAGTCGACTTCTGGCTAGGCCGGGACAACTGCACAGCAAACGCCTGCTCGATACTTCCTCATCTTCGTCCTCGCAGTATCTGCACAGGTCGTTTTGAGGAACCCCGAGCCGACGTGCGTGAGTGCCCAAAAGGCAGTGGCCGGTGATAACAGATATTATATGCCTTAGTTCGTGTTTCGATAGACCTATAAGGGTTTTTGTCTGTTTCAGATTGTAGGATGGCCGGATTTGTCTGGTCGTAACGCAAGTAGTTTCCACTCGCCACCTCCGATCAGCAATGCTGTGAAATTCTTGATCAATGATCATTTTACATGTTGGACGCGGAATGTGGATTGTGGGTAAGTTACTAACATTTGATTGCGCAGCTCCAGCTCTTGCGAGCTCATCAGCTTTGCAGTTACCTTCGAATCCACTGTGGCCCGGTATCCAGATAACTTGGACAGAATTCTGAACACTTATCTCGTTAAGAGATAAGATACAGGATCGAACCACATCTGAGTGGGTATAAGAGGAGCTGAGTGCTCGAACGGCCGCTTGACTGTCGGTGAAAAAGCGGATATCCTCAAGTGATATTCTCTTTTCTAAGAGAGTTTTCGCAGCATACCAGATAGCGCATACTTCCGCTTGGAATACACTACAGTAGTCGGGTAATCTAAATGATAGATTGATGTGAGGGGAATTGGAAAAGATTTCAAATCCCACTTTACTGTCTTGTTTTGAACCATCTGTGTATAAATTCAGAGGGCCATCGATTTGGGTAAGATTTGTCTTCCATTCTTCCCTGGTTGGGAGTGAACAGGAGAATAGCAAGGGTGGTGAGGGAAGACTTACATGATTTGCATACTTAAATGGGTGAATACCTAAATAAGTGGACAAAACCACCTTAATAATAATAATAATAAAAGGGGTTTTTACCCAAAGTAAATTTTGAATAAATATGGAAAAAGGTTTTTGTCCAACCGGACACTTGGTCGTTTCTTTCTCGTGCTACCCGGCGGCAGTTGGACACACCAAGTGAAGCTAACTAAGTCTTTCTCCACCTCATATTTCCAACATAGAGAAAGCCTTCCTCTTTCTCTGCTACCACCTGGTACCGCATCAAACACTTTTAGAGCAGAAGCGTTTGTATCCATTCGGACGACATGACCCAGCCAACGTCACCGATCGATCTTTATTCGCTACGTAATGTCTATGTCGTCATAAAGCTCATACAGCTCATTGTTCCAAAAACTTGGTCCAAAATTGGTTTAAAAACCTTCTGCATAATCGGTCTCTCAAACACTCCAAGCGACGCCTCTTCAGATATTGACATTGTTCAAGCTTCTGCGCCCTACGATAGGACGGGAATGATAAGAGCCTTATACAGTGCTAACTTGGTTCATGGAGAGAGGACTTTCCTACTCAATTGCTTACTTAACCCAAAGTAAGACTTGCTGATAAGACAGATTCTGCGGATTTCAAGGCTGACATTATTATATTGTGTTAATGCTGGTTCCTAAATAAACGAAGTCTCTTACAACCTCGAAATCATAACCGTCAACAGTGACGTTGGTGCCGATGCGCGAGTGTGCCAGCTGTTTGTTTGATGACAGGAGATACTTCGTTTCGTCCTCGTTCATTCCATTCGCTTCACTTCCTTATCCGGGAAAAGGCAGAATTAACAGCGCGGTTGCTAAAGCCGATGATGTCAATATCATCGGCACACGCCAACAATTGTACGCTCTTATAAAATATTGTGCCTGAGCGATTACGTTCTGCGGCTCGCATGTTATTTTCCAACATCAGGTTAAAGAAGTCACACTACAGTGTCACCCTGACTAAAATCTCGTTTGGTATCAAACGGCTTGGAGAGGTCCCTCCTAATTGTAACGGCGCTACTGGCATTGAGCAACGTCATTTTGCATTTCCGTATTAGTTTTGAGGGGCTATCAAATTCAGACATCGCGGCATATAGGCAATTTTTTATTGTACTGCAAAACGCAACTTTGAAGTCGACGAAAAGATCTTTAAGACTTAAAAATATTAGTAGAAGTCCTATCTGGGCACTTCCAGTAGAACCATATTTTGACTATTGCAGTAGCGGGCAGACAGTATAAGAGGAAAATTCACCCACCTTCTATGCGGTTGTATGGCTCTAATAGGTCAAAACGAGGACCCGGGTAACCTTTGGTTGTGTATGTACAATATGGGTATCAAATGAAAGCTGCTTTAATACGGGGTAATTTTCATACCTATTGATGACTAGGGTCTCGAAATATATGGCAAAACGTGGACCCGCCGTGTCTTTGCACCGAATTAAACCAAACTTATGCACATTGTTAAGTAAGTATTGAAAATGGGTTTCGTAAAGTTTGGTTGTAATTCGGAGCAGTGGCAACGGGTACAGCGTTCTTTTGAGCCAGCCATAATGTCGCTTACTTTTTTAACGCTTGGGGCGGAACTGAACTGTCAAATTGACAGTGTGAGTTACAATGTGTCAATATTTCTTTCTGATTTGGATGCCATAAGGAAAAAACGTAAGTGCAACATGTAAAAATTGTTTGTGAATTTTTTTGGAGTGGATTTTGGAACAGTGAATAATTTCTTACGAAATTTGAGAATTTAATGTGAAATCCGAATGAAATTATGTGTTCGTGGAAAAAACAATTTTTTTCGTTTTTTTTTTTTTTGAAAAATATAAATGGATAATGGTTAAAAAAGCTCCAATGCTTAATAAAACATATAAATTGAAACGAAAAATTCATGGATGATCAGGAAAAAAGACGATTGTTTATTAATATGCGTTGATTTGAAATTTAAAAACAATCTTCTTTTTTCCTGATTTTCAATTTATATTTTATATTTACTCAAAAACAAATAGAAAAACAAAAAATATTGTTTATGCCAAAGCGCTTGAATAAAGAATAAAGAAATAAATAATATGAAAATCATATATTTTCTGTTCTAAACCATATCTATTCTATTTTAGTGTGCCCAGCGAAGGGGGCCGGGTTTGCTAGTGTTGAATAAGGTTGAATTTGGATGTTGCGTAAATGAAATTAGCTTAGATTTAAATCTACTAAGTTAAATCCAAATGGGACTATATATAACAAGCCGTTACAGCTTTGTGCCCCTCCAGATGATTTACTTTTTATGAGGAAAGGCAGAAGTGAACTAAAGAGTGCGTTTATAAAACTAGAAATAATAATACGAGTACTGGACTAAGAATTAACACTGAAAAAACGAATTTTATGCCTCGATCCAGCTCCGGTTTAATGCATGATCACCTGCTGATCGGAGACTTACATTCGAGAGTGTACAAGAAGAAGTCTATTTGGGTTTAAAATACCATTGACAGTAAATGATAGAGTTTTGGAAGCAAATAAGTCTTACTTTTCTAATTTCAAGTTGCTTAAGTCTAAATTATTATCTCGCGACCAAAAGTTAAGGATATACAAAACCTTGATCCACCCCGTGCTTACCTATGGTTGTGAACTATGGCCACTAAAAACTACCGATATTAATCAGCTAATGGTTTTTGAAAAAAAAAAAAAAAATATTGCGAGAAGTATGTGGACCCGTAAGACTGCAAGGCGGTACTTATCGAATTGGATATAATCATGAGCTGGAACATTTACCAAAAAACGAAACTGTGATAAGATTTATAAAATCTCAGAGTATAAGACAAATCTCGGACAAGTGTTTAGAATACCCAAGAAGAGAGCAATTCGAAAGACAGTTGAATTACGCCCTGCTGGAGGTCAAAAAAGAGACTTGGCCACGTGGTCGAAGACGTGGAAGTTGACCTTGAAAAGCTAAACGTGTGGCGGTGGAAGGAGGTAACCTTAGTTAGAGGCCTTTGGTGCAAGGTAGTGAATGGAGCAATGGTTCAACAGGGACTGTGATTCTAAATACGAAGAAGAAGAACTAGTTTTATAAAGTCCGCAGGATGGCTTAAAGAAAACCAATTGGAGTGAGGATGGTATATGTAGTTCTCTTGGTATCACAAGGAGTCGCTATTTGGCCTAGGTGCGTCTTAAGACAGGCACTTTACTTAACCTAACCTAACCTAACATACCCAAAGAGAGCAAGCAAGAAATAAGAAAAAATGTTTCCGTTCAACGGGTAAGTCTTACATTAAGTAAATATGCCTGTGATAAAAATATATTAATCTATGAACTCGTCGGGCATAAATTTGTATCTATAGAGAATTTTTACAATCAACTTCCACAAAAATACGCCTGAAAATAGAATGAATAAAAATAAAAAAAAATCGATTTTTTTTAAATGGCGTAAATAGCAGAATATTTCGAAATTCAAAAATCCGGCTCGACTTTATTTTTCAAATTTGTTTTTACTTTTTACAGATCTATCAACATTTCAAAATGCAGACCGTAGAGCAACTTCTTTTCATTGTAATTTGGGTCACGTGATTTTTTATATACTAATTTTTGTAAAGAAAAATTAAAATAAATTTGTTTATAAAGTTTAAGTAATAATAAACAATTTATGCTATTGTTTGATATATATTTCTATTGTTATCCCTTCAGCGCATTTTTGGCGCTGTTGGACGTATGTAAACCCTTAATATATTCCTTATATTAGCACTAAGGCAATAGTCAGTAAGAATCTTTGTGTTTTTTGACTAAAATTTAAATAAATAAAGAATTGCTCAACGCAACATCAATGAACTTGAAAGTTTTCTCAACGGGAGAGCCAACTTATTGGCCTTCAGACCCAAAAAAGATTCCTGACCTTGTTGATTTTTGTGTCATCAAAGGTCTATCGTACCTGCAGATAACCTGTAAATCCTGCCTGGATCTTTCTTCTGACCATTCGCCAGTGATAATCACAATAAATGGTAAACTCGAAAATAGGCCCCAAAACTGCCAACTTACCAACAGCCGTACAAATTGGACTCAATTTAAAACCATTTTGACGTCGACACTTGGCATAAAAGTTGGTCTAAAAACGAGGAAGATATAATCGAGGCTACCGAATATCTAACAAAATGCATCCAGGATTCAGCGTGGTCATCCACCACTCATGTGAGTCCTCATACTCGTACACAAAGAAATTCAAACATTGGTATCTTCCTAAGAAACAAACTGAAAGAGAAACGCCAGGCAAGAAATACAAGATTTCCTGAATATAAAAGCCGTTTTAACAAATTATCAAAAGAAATAAAATTATTATTGAAAGAGCAACACGATAAAGAAATGAGGCAGTTTCTATGGGGTTTGGAACCAACACACCTCACCAATTATTCCCTGTGGAAAGTCAGCAAAAAAGTAAGTACCACAAAAGAGCACCGTCCTCCACTTCGTAAAAAAGATGGTTCATGGGCGAAAACCGCAATCGAGAAATCTGAGCTTTTTTCTAAATATCTAAAAGATATTTTTACACCAAACGATACTGAAGCTGATCTTTGTTTTGACAGCACTGTTGCTGCCTTTTTAAACGAACCCTACCAAATGGAGCTACCGATGAAAAAGTTCACCAAAAGTGAAATAGTTAGCACTATTAAAAAGCTAAAAGATCACAAGGCACCAGGATATGATCGCATCACGGCCGAAATTCTCAAAAAACTACCTCCTGAACCCTATAATTTCATTACCCATTTGTATAATGCGTGCTTAACCAGAAACATTTTCCCAGCTCAATGGAAAGTAGCAGAAATTAAAATGGTGCTCAAGACAGGAAAACCAGGCGATGAAGTGAAATCCTATCGCCCTATCAGTCTTCTACCAATACTGTCAAAAGTTTTTGAAAAGATCTTCCTTAAACGTTTAATGGTTTTTATCGAACGCAAGCAAATAATTCCGAAACATCAGTTTGGTTTCAGGAATGAGCATTCGACAATTAAGCAAGTCCATAGACTTGTCGAAAAAATACAAACAGCGCTCGACCGAAAACAAATCTGTTCAGCAGTTTTCCTGGAAATATCACAAGCCTTCGACCGAGTGTGGCACCAAGGCCTACTCTTTAAAATAAAAAAGAAACTACCACTAAATGCCTATTTGCTCCCTAAATCATATCTAAACCAACGAATGTTCTACGTAAATTACAAAAATGAAATTTCCAATTTCCAACAAATTAAAGCTGGGGTCCCACAAGGCAGTATATTAGGTCCATTCCTGTACTTAATTTTTACACACGATCTGCCAAAAGGTGTACTAACTGGCACTTTTGCCGATGACACCGCTATTATGGCGACAGCAGTGGATCCCGTAGAAGCCTCTTATATGCTCCAAATAAGCATAAATAAAATCTCCAAATGGCTCCGGAGCTGGCGGTTGAAAGTAAACGAACATAAATCTCAACACGTAACCTTTACCACAAAAAGAACCACCTGCCCACAAATCAACTTAAACCGTATTCCAATTCCGCAATGTGATAGTGCTAAATATCTCGGCATTCATTTGGATAAACGGCTAACGTGGAAAACGCATATCTTTACAAAAAGGAAAGCTCTAGGTTTAATATTTCGTAATATGTACTGGCTGCTAAACCGCAAATCCACCCTCTCAATGGACAACAAACTTATCCTCTACAAATCTGTGATAAAACCAGTCTGGACTTACGGAATCCAACTGTGGGGTACTGCGTCAAATTCAAACTTGGAAATCCTGCAGCGTTTCCAGTCCAAGACTCTACGCACCCTAGTCAACGCTCCGTGGTACGTGACAAATGCCCAAATTCATCGGGACTTAGACATCCCTTCAATAAAAGAGGTAATACAAAATGTAACCAGTAAATACCGAAATCGACTTCAATCGCACCCAAATGGACTGGCCTCTACCCTCATGTCACCATCATGTGTTTTTTTAAGGTTGAAAAGAAAAACACCAATTCAGCTCGTCCAAGAGCCATCTATAAAATATTGAATTTATTTATTAGAAAGGATATTTCCCTGGAAATATTCCTTTAATACTAAAATCAAAGCCACTCTTCAATGTAACCAAATATTTGTAAAATGTCTTCTAAGAATTGTAAGTATAGACAGAATACAAAATAAAGTTTAAAAAAAAAAAAATTAAGAAATAAATAAACATCAAAAAAGCAAGGCTGGCAAAATGTTTACATTAAACGTAATAATGGGAGTAAAAGCGCCATATATATATATATATCATTGACACTTACCCCCTTTTTGGCTGTTTGGCCGAGCTCCTCCTCCTATTTGTGGTGTGCGTCTTGATGTTGTTCCACAAATGGAGGGACCTACAGTTTCAAGCCGACTCCGAACGGCTAATGGTTTTTTATGAGGAGCTCTTTCATGGCAAAAATACACTCAGAGGTTTGCCATTGCCTGCTGAAGCCGACCGATATTAGAAAAAACTTTTTCTTAATTTTGGCGTTACACCGAGATTCGAACCCATGTTTTCTCTGAATTCCGAATGGTAGTCACGCAACAACCCATTCGGCTACAGCAGCCGCGCCACATAGGCATTTTTTTAAGGCCAGAGGAAAAGTGAAGAATTTTTTTCTAGTTTTAAGAAAAAATAAAAGGCTATACCACGGGACTAGTCTCTGGAACTCGGATTGACATTAAAAATGACCCGAAATCCCGACATCAACAATGATCGCTAATATTGACATGCCTAGTAGCTATAGATTTTAAGTAATTTGCAGAAATTCACAAGCACCATTTAGATTACTGCGCCCATTTCGACCAGCAGGTGGTAATATTGACAACAAAAAAAAAAAAAATGTATTAAAATTAAAAAGGAATATCAAATTATTTTTATATTATTATATAGAATATAGTGCTTTCATCCGTGTATTTTTCGACAAAATTGTCAATCATATTTAATGTGAATTACTCACGAAAAATAGTACAAACATTGTTACACGGGAGCGTGACATATCGATACATTAACCAAATATTTCAGAAATGCGTTTTTTTTAATGCAAAAGCAGCTGTAAGCAGTTTTTAGCACAATTATGCCAGTTGCGCAATATACATACAGATGTATTTGTAATGAAAATAAAAGCAGCATTTCAGCGAAGCTTTTGTGTATTGCGTTGCAGCTGAATGCGGCTGGCATGTAAAAATTTAATTTCCATCAAATTGCATGTCACTCATACGCCACGTACGTACATACATATGCGGCTGCCGTGGTGTTGATGGCGGCCATGGCTGCGGGTTTCCAATCAACGGCACAACCGTTCAACTGCCTTAAACTTTAACATCCCATTTGTATGTGGCTGCACATGTGTGTCTGTGTGTGTGTGGGTGTGTGTGTTTTCACTTTGCACATTTTATTATTTACGGTGTTTTACTTGTTCTCTCTTTTTTTTCGTTGATTTACAGCGTAATAATAATAATAATATGCTGCATAATTCACATAAAGCCGCAAAGAAGTATAAAAAAACGTATATATTTTAGTGGTATGAAAAAATTAAATTATTTTATATAAGCATTGAAAAAAATGCACACCGGCACAAAAAACATGTTTATGTTTGCATATTTACTGGCGCTTTAAATGATTTATAAAGTGTGCATATCGCATAAAAATCGCATAAAAAGTATACAGTTTCCACACACACACACACACACGCTCTCACCCATGCACAAGCACTCGTTATACTCACCACAGAAAAGTAGTAGTTGACTAACTGCACTGCGCGCTTGACTGTTGATTTGCAATATTTTCGCGGCAATTTTGCGTGTAAAACAAGTGGAAATTTTTTCATGAAAAGTTTGCGGAAGTTTTAGATTTTTTTTTTTCAACCTCGCACACGTAAAAAAACGAGAAAAAAATCAGCGCACCAGCTCTTCTTTAAAAAAGGTAAGCCTATAAATAACTATCATGCACGAAAGTACGCAGCGTAAAAAATGCTAATGAATTACGTCCATATGAATGAATAGGAAAAATGTTTTTGGGGCATTGAACTATAAATTGCCGTAATTTATCAACCAACTCGGCGATGTAATTTTGGCACTTTTTCGTGGTTTGTCGCCAATAACAGCAGGTGATGCAAATTTTCGGTGTTGTCTAGACAATTTCGGTAAATGAATCTGGTGAAGCGCGACAAATAGTCAATTGCTGAAAAAAGAGAATGGATTCATGGAAAAAATTTCATATGCTCGAGTTAAAGGAGAGAAACTCATTTTTTACTTATATTTTTTTAAACAATTAAATAGGAATTAGTATAAATTTAGCCCTATGAGACGCGTGGCAAAGGTAAGCCATATAATTTTTCATTTTATTTTATATATTTATTTACTTTTTTAATGTGCAGGCAGATACAAAAATTTCCGGAAATTATTTTAATTCTATTTTTTCCTTTTTTGTTATTTAGTTTTTAATTTATATTAAATTTATTTATTATATTTATTATAAAACTATTTTTAAAAGTATATCTAATATAGTTTTTTTATAAAGGGTGGTTAAGTTTTAAGGGCCGATGTTGAATGTGAACCACACCTAAGCGTCAAGTTTTTTTCCGCATTTCATTTAACATTTTTTCAATTCCAAATTAATTCAATTTGAATCATGGAAAGATACATAATCGAACAACGCGTTAAAGTTATTCAAGCTTATTATGAAGACGGGCGTTCAAATCAAAATGCATATCGCGCACTTCGAGATTTTTTCGGACAATTTAATCGTCCAAATGTGCGCACAATCGGAAAAATTGTGTAAAAGTTTGAGCAAACCGGGTCTGTAGGAGATGTGAAAACCCCAGTGCATGCTCGTACAGCTCGTACTGCAGAAAATATTACTGCTGTTCGCGATAGTGCGGTTGAAGAGCCGTCCACCTCAACTCGTCGTCGTGCCCAACAATTGCACCTCTCACGCTCGTCGTTGATGAACATTATGAATAAAGACTTGCATTTACACGCTTACAAGGTGCAATTGACTCAAGAACTAAATCCCCTCGACCATTTCAAGCGTCGTCAATGGTCAGAATGGTGGCAGGAAATGGCAACAATGAATGACCAATTTTCGAAGAAAATCTTCTTCAGTGATGAGGCACATTTTCACCTCAGGGGATTCGTCAATAAGCAGAATTGCCGCATTTGGGCGAATGATAATCCAAGAGTGATTGGCGCAAAACCAATGCACCCACAAAAAGTGACTGTTTGGTGTGGTTTATGGGCCGGCGGCATCATTGGGCCGTATTTTTTCCAAAATGAGGTCGGTCAGGCAGTTACTGTGAATAGTGTTTGCTATCGTGAGATGATAACGAACTTTTTATGGCCCGAATTGGAAGATATGGATGAGGACGATATGTGGTTTCAACAGGACGGTGCCACTTGTCACACAGCAAACGAAGCAATGGCTTTTTTGCGCGAAAAATTTGATGGCCGAATAATCTCACGTCGCGGCGATTTCAATTGGCCGCCAAGATCATGTGATTTGACACCGTTGGACTTCTTTTTTTGGGGTTATTTGAAAGAAAAGAAAGAGCTAAAGGATGAGATAATTCGGCACATTAACGGCATATAACATCAACTATGCCTCAGCGTCATCGAAAATTTAGACCATCGGATGGAGGTGTGTCCCCGAGGCGGTGGTGGCCATTTGGCCAAGGTATAAAAATTATAAAAAAATAGTTCATTCTATAACAAAGACCAGAAGCCAAATTTTAAACTTTTTTCAAGATTTATAAAAATTCGACAAATCTTCAATTTTTTAATAAAAATGATTTAAAAAATTTGGTTACCCCAGTTGTATAGCCTTTTAAATTTTAGTCCAAAGTCCACGTTTGAAGTCGCTGAAAATAGTGATTGATTCTTGATTATTTGTTCCCTGACGTTTTTTTCGCTTTTACCCAATATAATAAAGAAATGATATGCATTAGTTTTTTGAGAGAAAGTGTGGCACCCTCAGGAGGAAAAATGATAAAAAATCAATCCTAATTTGGAGCCCTTCAAACTGGAGTAATATTATACCAAAATTTAGTTGGCAACAAAACGTCATTCCAATTTTTTTTTTTAATTAAAAAGCTTGAGATTTCGATAGAAATTTGTCGACTTTTTCTAAATTTGTACAAATATTAAAAAAAAAAATTGAAATTAAAAAATAAATAAAATAAAAGTCAAAACTTTTTTATTTCTTATATGGAAAAAGCATTATAAATAATATGAAAAAATGAAAATTAATACCACGATGTTTGAGGACTTCATCCAAATTGCCATTGAGTTTACTAACTTTTCTATATCCTCAGTTTTAGTCTTCGCCCATTCTGCCCGAATAAAGCAGGGTGGTTAAATTTCAAAGGCCGATGTTGAATGTGAACCACACCTAAACGTCAACGACACCGTTGGACTTCTTTCTTTGGGGTTATTTGAAAGAAAAGGTGTACGTTGATAAGCCAGCAACAATTCAAGAGCTAACGGATGATATAATTCGGCACATTAACGGCATAGAACCTCAATTATGCCTCAGCCATACCAATATTATCATAATCAAGAGAAATGTCTATAGTTTCTTAAAAAAATTGTATTTTATTTAAAATCAACACTGGCCCTTGAAACTTAACCACCCTTTACTTCGAAAAGCTATTATATGCTGTCGAATTTATTTGTCTAATAGATCCGATGGTCTGATGCTCAATAGGATTAAAATCTTTAAATCTTTTTAGCTACTTTGATCTCGTATGTGTGTTTTAGGCCGTTATCTCTATCCATTGTCGATTCAATAAATTCTGACTGACTCCCATCACTACTCATTATGCACCCCTACACCATGGCTCCCCCACCGCTTTGGTTGACCGTACCAACAAGAATTTGTTTCTCAAAAGCAGTACCTACTTGCGCCAAACAATTTATTGACCTCTTATCCCAAAAATACAACCTTTACTTGCGTCTAAGAATGTTTTGTTACCAAAACCTGGAAGCTTATTTATAATTAATACGCTTTCTTCCATTCACAAGTGAAATATACAGCTTCTTCAAGTGATTCTATCATGATTTCCAGTTTTATTTAAAACTTTCCTAGCAGTTTCCGCACAAATATTCTTTTTAAATATTTGGTTTACGCTTTCAAAAATTTCGGATGATGTCGCTCGAGAGTTAACCTTTGCCATAATGATTATCCTGCGCTCCGCTCGGACCGAGAGAGTTCTTTGACGCCCAGACCTGGGCTTAGATTTTAAAATGCCGGTTTGCTTGAAATTGTTTACTACGCGCTCAACAGAGGAATATATTCTCGCCATAGCAAAAAAAAGGAATATTCTCCCAGAACAAACCTAGTTACCTTAATAAGAGCTGGGTTGGGCTGAAAGCTTGTGATTTTCTTCCGACTGCATCGGACCGAGATGTCTCAACTTTATTCGCGCTATTGCGCTGCATTTAAGGAGAAAGTGTATTGGAGTCTCCGGCGATTGGTCGGAGAAACGACAAGAGTTAGTGGACCATATTCTGAGAATGCCCGTAAATATTCTCAGTTTATTCTTACTAAGGATTATGAGTTGCCTTGGTGTTGTCCTACAAATGGAAAGGTATACAGCTTTTATTCCACCACTATGAAAACTTTACTTTTATTAAAATAATCCGTTTATTATTTTTCTTATTATGCTTTGGATTCTTATTATGCGGTTGCTGAACACTGTGACCATTAGAGATATTTTGTGCAAAGCCTACTGAGGTACCCTATATTTTAAAGCTTTCTAAAAATGTTAGCACATTCTGAGGTTTATTGTTCCATAGTTTAAATGAATGCACGGCAATACCAGCAATGTGGTGTAGCCGTTTTATTGTCGCAAAATTGGCAAATGATGGCCTTACAGAAATCAATGATGTCTAATTGATATCTCAGGCTACAGTGGCCTGTGAAGTAATCAGTTAAAAGTCTGAAATTTACTCTGCTGTGCGAAAGTAGCTTTTCAGAAATTTTTCTGTGCGGCATTAGGAATTGCTTTGCTTGTCGCTGAGCGATAGAATTTCGCCAATTTTCATTGAATTTCTGCTACTCCCACCTCCTGAAAAATTCATTAATGTGACCTTTTGTAAGTCCATAAGAAGGCTTAGGACAAATTAAGGACATATTAAACATGTGTGCCCCTTTTTTAGTTAGACGATCAGCCATTTTGTTTTCCTCATATCCCACATCTACAGGAGACCAGTCTAATATTACTGTGTTGAAGTTGTTAGGGAAAGAGAAGGTTCAGCCAGTCATTTACCATTTATGAGGTGATTACTATGCAGTTAATAGAGAGCTGTCAAAGCCGCATGACTATCTGAAAGCATGTGAATGTGGGTTCTTCTCGCTTTCCTCCGGAAACATTCCCTCACACATATCTCGAAGGCATGTATTTCTACCTGGCAGATTGTTGCGTAAAAACCATACTCGTCTATTTTTAGATAGGCGAAATGAGTGAAATTTCTAATTGCGCGATTTCATAATTTTTTTAAGTTAAGCAAATATTAGTCCAGCAGCGTCACTTTAGATTTTCCCTCGCTTTAAAATGTTTACCCTTTGCACAGGTGTTGCTTATTTTCTGTTACTTTTCCTGCATTTTGAGTCTGTTATTTATCCCATGAAAGATTTTCGCATATGATTTTCTCATACACTCGCACAAAAAAAAAAGGCAAATTATCGCTTAATCTAATCACTGTTGCTTTACATATCTAATTGAGAAGGACAGAATGCAGTACGTAAATGTCTATGGATATTTAGCCATTATTACCTTGAAGGACCTCCACAGTCTACGCATATATGTAGACATACACACATATGTATATGTATTAGTGGAATGCAATTTGCATACATTCACAATTTCTATATATTCATTTTGTGCTTTTGTGTAAATTACTTACGCTTCAGTTGGTCGAAACTACTGCTGATGGCTTTGTCTGCCAAACCCGAATTGGTGGAGAAGTGTATGTACAAAAAAGCTCATATGTAAGTGTAGGTACATATGTACATATAAATATGTATGCAGGAATTTTGTAAGCATTTGCAAAAATGACAAAAATGGCACTGATGTCAGCTAATTGAATTGGCATAGAGCGAGTGAGCGCATTTGGCACAAGCAGCAAGTGTAAGTTGAATATTTTCCTCTATGTGTGTGCATATGAAATTCCTGTTTGTAGCCATAGTCAAATAAAGCATAAATATGTGGCACACAGGCAAACGAATATACGAGCATTGAAAATTGCAAGCAGACACAATGTAGCTGGTTTTATTAGTAAATGCACACATACACACACATGCATACACGTATAATGTGTGATTATATGCGTGCATGTCATCATTTGAGTCAAACTGTCGAGTTTGCATAAATCTAAGTCTGAATCACGTTCATTTAACGAAAATAAATTAAGTTTGCTCATAGTTTCAAGGTTATGTCATCAGGCCTCTGAACATACATATATGAAACTATGAATTTTATAGAGTTTCCATCGTATAAGTATACGTATCTGTACACACATCCGGACGTGATGACGAAAAATCCGTCTACCAAAGTCATCATGTGGCAGTCGAGAGCTGCAAGCAGGTAAAACTAACTTTTTGAGCACTCACACATGCACAAGTTTCTTGATGCATCGTAAAGGTACGAGGGTAGGCTGATAAGTGTTTTAATTAGCCAAATAAAATGTGCTTTTACAGGTTCTATTTTCCGATAACAATTTCAGGGCCAAAAATTTATGAGATCTGAAACGCTCTTATCCATATTTCTCTGTTTAGGTTTGCCATGTTATCAGGAATAGGTGAACGTCAGAAAAAGCTTGCAAATTGTGCAAATTTAAGCCGACGGACGTAGCATGACGTGGCAGACGTAGTCGTTCGCACAATTTTGGTTTTCACCATAGCTAATGGCCAAACGTTGTAAATCTATCACCTTTGGGGTGTACTTATGTATAAGGAGAGCTGTGGAGGGGCTAGTTGAGGTGAGTTAAGGAGAGTTGAGCTGACATCAGGAGAAATTAACTGAGATGGGTTGAAGTGAGTTTAAGTGAAACCTGGCGTTTTAAGCTTCTCGATATGCCAAAAAAAAAATAATATTTAAAAATAATAAAACTCAAAAGCTAGTTTTTATTTTAAGGGGCAAAAATAACGATGAAGAAATGGGTTTTACTATCGTCTATGCAGTTTTATAGATAACGGCATTTAGGTGCAATAAAGTGTAACGACATTTTTTTCTGCTGACGGTGTTGGGTGTTTTCTTTCATAAAAAAGTGGAATAGACGATAAACGGAGAAAATGCACAAAGAAATCTCAAAAATTAGTGTGATTTTTAAACTACTTGATACTTGCACTTTTTTATATTAAAATTTAATAAGCTATAGAAATCCATACCCGAAATTTTTCTAAAAATTCTGAAGAGAAGGTTTGATGCTTTAATGAAAATTTGCCGAAATTTTACAAATTTTATACAAAGTTCGAATCTTTGCTTTATAAGGCTCTTGTTGTAGTATGAACTATATTTTGATAAAAAAATAACTGAAATTATAAAATAAATAAATAAATAGTCAAAACTTATCAATATGTGGTGTACACTTTATTTTGACGCTGACTGTAAATGTACAAGTATTGGCACTTACGTGTAATCTCATTATTTCATTTAAGTTAAATTTTCTATACCTGAAATTATTATTTTTCCCAAAGTAGACACTTTTTGCAAATGCACTTTTTTAGCGACGTTCAAATTTAAATATTTAAGCCTTCCGAAAAATACTATTTTTTGAACTATCTAAATTTTGCCTGAGTTACTCACTCGACGTCTTTATTTGATTAAAATGCTTCACCACCAAACCATATATTAATAAGATAACAATGACAGGCGATCAGATTAGGGAATGCAGTGGATGAATAACTAATTTACTGCCTTATTCACTTTTTTTGTCGAGACAGACTAGCAAGTACAGCACTCAGACACAATTAAGTCCATTGTTCTGCTCTCGGATTCTAATTTTTTAAATTTAATTTTAATTTTCTTACCTGTCCTCCGAAGAAATCTGAGTAGATCTTGTAGTGGCAAGGAGCCAAGGTGGTCGCTTCTTAACACGTCAGTGCCAAAGACCTCAAGCCTGATTCGAGCGAAGACTGGGCAAACGCATAGGAAGTGGTTCGCCGTCTCATCCTTCTCTTCACAAGCTGGTCAGAGTGCACTGTCTGAGATGCTCACCTTTTCCATGTGCTTTGCCATAAAAAGTGGCCCGTCATCAGTAGAAACAGCTGCCTATCGTCCTCTCTGCTTAGTGGCAGGAGGAACTGCGACAGTCGCATTATTCACTTAGTTTGATTGATACTTCAAAGCATCATCCGTTCGCGATTTTGTTGCACTGCGAGTAAATCAGGCGCACATCTCACTATTTATATCCAATTTTTGCTGTAGTGCCAGCTCCACACATTCACCTAAGATTTCTGACATGGCCAGCTATCTTGCACAAAATCAATTTTCCCACTCTTGCTAGTCGTAGAATAATACTGGAAATGATATTCAAAATCAAACTGCTCATACGATACATTTTTGGCTAATTTCTCCTCGCGCAAGTTGACCTTAATGTTTCCTCTCTAGTATCAGAACAACTTAAGCCTCTTCATTTGAAATCATTTAAAACGAATTACGGCCACAATGAAACACTTCAATTTTCATACCAAGATTTTCACACTCATTTACACGCTTTTGATACATTCCTTGCTTTGTACTTTCAAGAAAAAGATTCTATCCTCCCTCGATAAATGAAAGATGAAGGTATTCTATACCTTTTTATTAAACCCATGAAATTATTCCGTAGCTGAACGCTTAATAAACAGCTGTCATTCTTTGCCCCTCGTTAAAACAAAAGTGGACCATACGCCATTTGAACTGCGCTCCTCATGTCGTGGTTCAACCAAAGCAAGGCAATCTCGGGATTTATCATTCTTTCGGTGTTTTGCCTTTCACACGCAAACGTTTTGATCATTGATAGCACTTAACAGTCTGCCCTCGTACGTAAGAGTGTATCCATTCATGTGCTCCTCCAACACATAAAACACAAATACGCACTTGAAGCTCATGAATTGCCGATCAATTTGCCAAGCTGTTGAGTTGACAATGAAAATGTCTATATTTAATTCATCCTCCACATCCACCTTTATGTTTTCCGCTTTTCTGCACGGAGTGCCACATTACGTAACCAATCTCAGCGTTAGTTCTTACTTTTCACATTGTATTTTTACTTACCTAAGTGAAATTTAGTTGAAAATTGGCAGAAGTTGCCAACTCATCATTAATTGAGCGCACGTGAAAGTACGAGTATACATGTGTGTGTGTGTATGTGTGTATGGGGTTTATATCTATGCAAGGAATAGCAAGCAGAAGTCTAAGAAATTTAAGTATGCGCATGAAGAGGGTGGCAAACTTGTCGAATTATAGTTTGCTTGAATTTCCAATTATATTTGTTTTACGCCGTGATTGCTCAATATGAGCGTCATTTATTCAAGCAATGCAAAAATGATTTGCGATAAGGAAATATTTCTTACGCACATTTGGCCAAAAAGAGGTGTTTAAATTCTTTGAAAGAAATAAAAAAAATGAAAATTTTTTCAGGGTAGTTGTAAATTGAAAAAAAATGGCCATAGTTGTGTTTGAGGTAAGTAATGTGGCGAAAAGTAATGAATTATTAAACGATTTGGGGACGGCAACTACGGAACAATGTATAATACGACGTCAAGGGTCCTTTACAAAGACATCAATATTATGCTTAATTCTGTGCCACAAATACGTATAAAGCAAATATTAGATAGCAGGACTTACGGTGTATACCTATGACCTATAACTTTCAGCTATTAGTCCATAGATGTCGCTAGGAGTATTTTTAAACCTTCCCAAATGTCTTGATTTTTTCGTCTGTCATCTGTAAACAATATTCAGTTCATTGTTTCTTACGTTTCATACAACAATGCATTTTTGTCGCTCTTAAAAATGTCGAATTTCGTGCCTTCAAACTACGATTTGCGGACATCGTGAAACCACTTGAGAAATACTGCTATCCCGGTTCGAAAGGAAGTCTTTTTTGCATCGAATCGTTACGGATGATGAAAAATGGGTGTATTTCTCCAATCCCAAGCGTAAACGATCGTATGGTCCGCCCGGCCACAAGCCAAAAACAACGACCAAACCAAATCGCTTGGCAATGATGTGTGTTTTCTGGAATCAGCGTGGTATGATTTGGTACGAGCAATTAAAACCAGGTGAAACAGTTGACGGTGCACGCTACCAACGACAATTGGCCGATTTGAACAGCGCTATATACCGAAAACGCCCAGAATATGACGATCGGCATCACAAAGAAATTTTTCTTGATGGCAATGCACCGCCACATCGAACAAGAGCGACCCGGGAATTGGTGGAGACGTACGATTGGGAACCGCTGGTGCATGCGGCTTATTCACCAGACTTCGCGCCTTCCGATTATGATTTGTTTGCATCAATGGGATACGCACTTTCCGATCACCGCTTCAATTCTCACAAAGAAGCCAAAAAATGGCTCGACGATTGGTTTGCGGCCAAAGACGGCCAATTTTTTTGGCGCAGCACCCACAAATTGCCTGAGAGATGGGAAAAATGTGTCGCTAGCGATGGCTATTATTTTGAAAAATAAATTTGTAACCATTTTTTGTTAATAAACGTTGGAAATTGTAAAAAAAGTCTCATTTCATAGGTAAACACCGTAATATTGAAAACCTGATGAACTTCATCAGCAGTACGAAGAGGCTAAAACTACCATAACGCAGTCATCATTCGGTCCTCAGCAATAAATACACATCCAACCCTTCTTCACCCTTTCCTCCTTCCTTTCTTCACAGTCTTCTTATTGCCTTTACAATGGTGTCGCAAATAACGAATTTTTGATTTCCGTCGAAGTGAGCCCTCCATCGCATTTGAGATGAGATACCTTAGACTGGTACACCTACCTTGGAAATATTACAAAATGCATAGTTTTCGGTTTTCGCGTTTTATAAGCGAAGATCATTTTTAACCATCCTGCAATATAATCCTAGACCATAAAAGGTATTCATTCGCTCAGCTGTTCACTTATTCATTTATATTCCTTTGAGTCTAGGTACTTAGTATAAAAATACTCCTCCACATATCTATTAGAAGATATTTTTTTATTTATCTTGGACCTCGACTGGTCGGCTATCAACTCAGCTGTTTTACTTGCAACGTAATTCTCGACTTAAAACACGCTGCTGTATCCTGTATTTTGAAAGGCTGTTAAAAATTGCGCGAGCTCAGCCAGTTTAAATACGTTTGTGAAGAAGTTATGGGCAAGGACTCAAATCTAATATCTATGACAAAGAACCGATGACGAGCATTTCGCTTCGATGGTATCCTTACACGTTAACTACGGCGGGTCCCTCGAAAATGGAATGATGAAAGGTACGATTTCTTCATCTAAGAGCGACAGAGGAAAAAAGAGGCCTACACTGCAATAGAAGCCCAAAAGGAGTAGAATTTGGCTACCTTTGTTGACGTAAGTTTGCTTTCAATACAGAGACTTGCGCGATTAGTTAAACTCGGGTCAAGTTTTTGGCTATAAAATGTCTTGGGAAAAAAGTTATTTTTAGTATGGTCATGTGCGTAAAACAGATGCGGTTTTGGGGTCCTAGAAAAAATCTGATTGCACTTTTAAGTGAGACAAAGTAACGACTATTCCATGAGTCTACGAAGGATGGTTCTGCCATTCACATAGCGACAGCAGCAGAAGATTCTTTGCCGTACGGTGGAAACTGCTCTGACCTTTCAACTTCGGTCAGATATCCTCTGGGAAGCGCTCGCGTGAGGGCGCGATAGAGATCTTTCTTTGACTTGCAGTGTCTCTTCAAAAATTCGTGAATGGGTAATCGCAAAGTTTTTTCCATCGTCTGAGGACCGACTTGGTCTCATGCACAATGAACCAAGGATATACTGCATGTTATGCACAAATATTGCGCCGATGCTGGCCGTCATTTAAAACTAAAACTTATATCCAAAAAACAGACATTTTTTATGCTTTAACCACTTAATGATTTTAAATGAATAGCGCTCGTGTACGGTGGACCCACTCTAACGCACCAACCCGAGTGTTGCTCGCAGGTTTCGACAAGTTGCCGATGGCTACTTGTCATGTGTTATTGCTATTTTTAAACAATATAAACTTTTTAAATACAAAATAAAAAAATCTGAAGTTTTTGGTTACATTTTTGAGAATCAAGTGGTTAATAAAAGCATCAAGTGGTTAATAAAAACAATTAATTATTTTTTCTAGATATTTCTTCATGCTCAAATTTAACACTAACAAAGAAAAACTACACAAATTTTCACAAACAAATTTCAATTAACCTAAATTGATTTTGGGATCTCAAAGTGGTTGCTGAATTTAAGAGCTCTGCGAACTGCGTATCTGATTCAACAATCACTTTGAGAACTTCACCAAGCTTAGGCGCATATTACCAAATTTCGAATTACATACTAACATTTTTCAGAGTTTCCAAAGAAAGTCAAACACGCCAAGTGATGTGGTATTCACCACAGCCGCTGGTACTTCCCGTCGTCAATATGCAGCTCTTATGACGTCTAGGCTTCCTTTTGGCAGAAGCTCGTTTGGGTTCAAATTTATAAGGCAGCATTTCAGCTTTCACTCTCTTCTGCAGTGGTGCAATGATTGGTGTCACGTTACTCGTTTGGTTTTCCTTCCACAGCCTACGTTTTTTAATTGGTAACTTTTCTCGCCACGATTTCTCCAGATAACTCCTTTGTTGTGATCTACTCAACTTACTTGTTTTTCTTGTTTCTCGTTCTCTACTTTGTTGCTTTTTTTTGCTTGGCGCAATTTCTTCAATCGTTGGTTCTTCTCTACGAAAAGTCTTCTTCCTTTTCAGTGTGTTTTTATCGCATTTTGTTGTTTTCGCTTTTGGTTCGGATATTTTACACGAACGCGCCGATTTTTGCCCAAGTTTTTCCATTGAGCTATGCACCTTGGTTGGCTTCACTCCGTACTTCAAAGATTCGCCCATATCGGTACACAATTTTTTTATGTTTCTTATAGATTTTTTATCCGCTGGCACCGAAGTATCAAGAAATTCAGCGTCATTTAGCTGACGATTTAATTCGTCTAAGAACTGATTTTTCACTTCAAACTGTAGCGCATCGGCACTTTCACTGCAATTTTCATCAATATTTTTGTTTTTCTCCGGCTGTATTAGAATGCAGGCTAAAGTGCACCCACTCGCACAAATTTTCGTACCAAGTTTACCCAATAAATTTTCTAATGATGTTTTGCTTTGCAACGTTGCGCAAAGTTTACTCTTTCTACTTTTACGCCGAATAGTCGATTTTCTCAGAGAACACTTAGAGTTACTCTTAAATGATTCAGATTGCGTTTGTGTAGCAAAAGAATCAATTTTCACGGAATTCCATGCAGAATTAGTTGTTCTTCCATTTTCATGTTTTGAATTGTGTTCCCTTAAATGCTGTTTATATTCCATGCTCGCGCCATTTGAAGCTGCCATATTTGCGAAATGTGCAATATGATGATGATCACGTGCGTAGCGCTCTCCACCATAATTGTTGAAACCATAATGCCAGTGACAATATGGATATGGAGTATACCAAGGCTCCCAGTAACCGCTATTCCACCATTGACCAAACGCAGAAGGTTCACAAGAATAATTGTGATTGTAGCTATCGCCCATACCCTGATCAAACATTTTTAACCTTTTTTAAGATTTTCACATACAATTTTCACTTTTAAATTTTTTTTATAGACAAAAACGATATCGACATGCTTCAACAAAAAATTATTATTAATTGTGTCAAATTATTTCATTTGTAGAACCTCATAATTTGTTGTAATAAAACTCTACACAGGTAGTGTGGTGAAATAAAAGTATTGCTTAGTGCGAGTGTTGGGAAATAGAGTACACGCACACACCTCAGGTATTAGGTACTATTTTAAAGTTGGTTAGTTAGATGCAGTGCTTCTCGGGTGACTACTTAAGACTCAGTTAGAACGTGAATACGCCATTTTGTTGCAGTTCTCACGTTTAGTACCACAATTCTCCACTATTGGAGCAATTTTGGCTCTCCTATGAGTCCATTCAAGGCAACTGTTTAACGCTTTGCACTCCGTTGTCGCCGTATTTGCGACATTAAAAAGCTAACAGTAAGTCCGCTGTCACCGTAGCGGTGACATGGTTGTTTTATTTCCTCGGCGCTCTTAACCACTGTCCCATTTGAAGTTCGTCATGAGATTAGGGGAACAACTTGTAGGTGAATTCTCGATCAAGGCCTTCCACTTCAGCAACTGAAGCAAGACTGGACAAAAAACTGCACATACTGCGAAAAGGCAAGAAAATAGATTGTATTGTTTGTTCTAATAGGCAGGAAAAGGGACAAAGACGCGAAACTTCGGAATACTGTGATGCTCGTTCCGATAAACCGCGAATGCCTATTGGGAATTGTTTCGAAAGATATCACATTTTAAGAAATTTTAAATCTGAAATTTATGTGTTTCTTTTATAATATAAGTTAGAATATGTTTAGTTTGTAAAATAGCTAAGAAATAAATAATTTGTTTTATTGAAACGACTCTATTTTTCTTCTACATCATAGGTATGTATATACTTAGAACTAATATAGTGCTGGAGTTGCATTACTAAGCGGGAGTGCAAAGAGTTAATTTAGGGAGAGTGGGTTAGTGGAGAAAACGAGAAATGTGTAAGGGGCAAATGTGGTGCGAGAAACATTTTTTTTTTTTTTTAACTCAATGAGCCTTGTGACCCGGAACACTTTCGTAAAGCGTCTTGTTCTGCGAAGAAAGTGATGAAAGCATAGTTTTGGTATGGACGCAGTATTCACTTTCAATTTACCATTTAGTATGCCATTGGAGAGGTACAGAGATGTGGTAGAAAAACGAAATAATGGATAAAAAGCGGAGCCTTGTTCCACTCTGTCGGGCGCGACTCACTTAAACCCCGATAAATCTGTTATTTACTCCACCGCATGCCCGAACAACGTTTTTTCCCCCAGAAGAAAATAGCACAATTTCTACACTATCGTTCAGGTGGCGGTTGCGATAGCTGCTGTTATAGGAAGTCTTTATTTTTGCAATATGCCGATGTGTAGAACGGATGAAAATCTAAATAAGTCTGGCTTCGGTTTCTACCAAATCTGTTGTCTTCATTTTGCAGAGTTCCAAACTTCTGCGGAAGATTGTTGGACCTTGGCACGTTGGTGACGGCGAGTTTCGCAGACGATGGAACGATTAGCTGTATGAGCTTTACGACGACATAGTCATAGGGCAGCGAATAAAGATAGAGCGGCTTCGCCGTCTGGGTCATGTCGTCCGAATGGATAGAAACTCTTCGCCTGTGAAAGTATTCGATGCGGTAACAGCTGATGATAGCAGAGGGAGAGGAAGGCCTCCTGTGCGTTGGAAAGATCAAGTGGAGAAAGACTTGGCTTCACTTGTGTTGAGGGCATGAGATATGTAATTGGTCAATAAAAAATCGAAAAAATCCAATTAAGTACGAAAATTAAACGTTTTCGAGACATTCGATTTTAAATTTATTTAACACGTTAGCTATTTTTTGACATTTATGTAAGTAGGAAGTCGGTGCTTCTTTGACTATTTATTCTTTTAATTTAAGCTATTTTTTATAAAAAATATATTTCATTCTATTTATTTCATTCTATAATAAATGTAAGAAGGAAGACAGTTCTTCTTTTTGCTACTCGCGACTGACTTCTCCACTCTTCTCTATCCTCGTTCGCCGCGACAGCCTTACAGGTAGGGTTAGCACCCTTCGCATTCGGTCCTCCTGATTATCATCTGACTCAGGTGATTCTTTTTCATCGACTTCAAATTCACCCCAGAGTTTTTTATTATCTACGGTGGTGTGTATAACCTGTGGATCTTAAAATTCAGCTTATTTTTCGACGACGTATCTTATGTTAAAATTTTTTAGCCAATTTCTGAGAAATTGAAATACCATCAAACTTTGGCACTATTTTGAAGATACTTTCAATTGAAACACTCTTATTCGAATCAATGTAATTTAGCAATTCACGGGTTCAACGCGTCGCCGCTTATATTTGTTTGAATTTTCCCTTCGCGGAAGGTGCTGCACTATCCGGGAATTCAATTTCATCAACTTCAATATATTGGGCTACTTTTTCTGCCTCTTTTTTTCTTTTTTTCTGATTTCAACATTTTTATTGTTCAACTTTTGTCTTTAACTTTGGGATCGACTCTTCACTGCTAAATTTCACTAACAACTGTCTGATTTTTTCATTTCAACTCATTTTCCACTTATAAAATTTTCCTTTTTTCAACTGTTCAACTTGTCTCATCACATTTCCATATAAAAAAATTACTTCTCGGTTATTTCATATTCTTTACATAACGCACATGCTTTCGCTTTCTAAAGGCTTTTCCAATAACAGGTGCTACAGGTGAATGGATTGCGCTATCGAGAGATGATTAACGATTTTTTTTGGCCGGAATTGGATGGTATTGATCTGGACAACATTTATTTTCAACAAGACGGCGCTACGTGTCATACAAACAACGTAACCATTGATCTTTTACGGGAAAAGTTTCCGGACCGTGTTATCTCTCGAAGAGGTGATCACAATTGGCCACCGAGACACCTTGTGACTTTTTTCTTTGGGGCCACGGGAAATAGAAGTTCTACGCCAACAGCCCAGGGTCAATTCAAGACCTCAAAGATGGAATTCGGGAGGCTATCGAAGACATAGAGCAGCCACTTTGCAATTCGGTTATGGAAAATTGCATGAAAAGGATTTTTCCTGTAAGCGTGGTGGTGGTGGCCATTTGCCTGATGTTATTTTTCACTATTAATGGCATACCTTCCTCTTTATAATGAAATAAATGTCCGATCATTTATATTAAAAAGTAGCATTTTTCTTTGAATATCAATATAACACCTTTTATTGGAAAACCCTTTATAATTCTTACAAACATTGTTGGTTCTAAGGCGTTTTTCAATAGGTGCGCTTCAACTTATTTCCGATAGGGAGGGCGAACGACGCAATATTTTTTATTTTTCGCTTGTCATTTGTAAACTTCATTAGTATACATTTCATCATGGAGCGCTACACACTTGAGCAACGCGTGAAAATTATTCAGGCTTATTGTGAAAACGGGCGTTCAAATCAAAATGCATATCGCGCAATTTTCGAAGAAAATCATCTTCAGTGATGAAGCTCACTTTTGGCTCAATGGCTTTGTCAACAAGCAAAATATGCGTTACTGGGCATTCGTTGGATTTCTGGATTTACTATATAGGCCTTATGGCTTGTTTTGGGTGTGACTATCACTAAAATATTGATGAATACATACATTAATTGCTTGATATTTTCGTGTTTTTAGGTTGAGATGCCCTGAATCTTTTAGATAATTTCTTCGGAATATGAGTATTCGCTTTTGATGCTCGCGAGCTCGCAGGCGGCTGAGTAGCAATATGTAGATGGTCCAGGACAACATCTTCAAGGAATTGTAAATAGTTTTTTTTTCCATTTAGTTTACAAAATTATACAAATGTGTGTCAAATCTCCCTATAAACCTTTCTGCATCGAACGACCCGCTCTCGCAGACGGCGGCGAATGGTGTTATAATTGAATTAAGTTCAACCAGCGTCACATACAGGGTGGGCCATATAGCGTTTGATTTTTGAACCACCTATTTTTTTGAGAATGGTAACACAAATGACATGTCAAATGTGTTCATAATTTACTTAAAGGTTTGACATTTACGAAGTGGGACGCTATACGCTTCAACAAAATTGGGAAATATTGAAAATCTATTTCCAAAGTGGTGAGTCTTCTACTCAAACTGTGAGAAATTTGTAAAAAAGAATTCCAAAAAAAAAAAGAATTGCCAACAAGACAGTTTGTGAATCAATTTGTTAATCGTGTTCGTGAAAGTGGATCGTGAATGGATAAAACAACTCGTGAACATGCTCCTACAGTGCGTACATCCGAAAACATTGCTACTGTAGCCGAAAATGTGCGTGAACATCCAACAACCTCAACTCGTCATCGTTCTCAAGAATTGAACATTTCACGCACTTTTTTGAGGAGAATTTAGCATAAAGACCACGGTATGAAGGCTTACAAAGTTCAATTGGTGCAAGAACTGAAGCCTAATGACCATGCAATGCGTCTTCGGTTCGCTCAATGGGCAGAAAATCGTTTGACTGAAGATGAGCATTTTTACCGAAAAATCATCTTTTCTGATGAAGCTCATTTTCATATCGATGGCTACGCCAATAAGCAAAATTGTCGGATTTGGGGCACAGAAAATCCACACGTTACTGTAGAGAAGCAAATGCATCCACAACGAGTCACTGTTTGGTGCGGTTTTTGGTCTGGCGGCATCATCGGGCCATTTTTTTTTTCGAAAATGAGCGAGGAGCCGCGGTTACAGTAAATGGCGAGCGTTACCGCTCAACGAGTTGTTTCCAAAAATTGAAGAAGATGACATGGACGACATTTGGTTGCAACAGGACGGTGCAACTTGTCACACTGCCAAAGTTACACTCGAACTTTTGGCTACCGTTTTTGAAAACCGAATAATCAGCCGAAATTCCGATATCAATTGGCCGCCTCGGAGCTGTGACTTAAGCCCGTTGGACTATTTTTGGTGGGGACCCGTTAAGGACAAATGCTATGCGATCCAGAGACGATTGATGCTTAAAACACGAAATCGAAGTTGCCATTCATGAAATTGGAAAATCGAAAATGTTCTTAAAAATTGGGTTGATCGAATGGCCTACTGTAAAGCCAGTCGTGGCAGTCATTTGAACGATATTATTTTGCATTCATAAATGGCAATGTTCAATCTTCAAAATAAAAAAAAATGGCTCACCCTTTAGAAAATACCTAAAATTGCATTTTGTTATTCCTACAGGCATTCTTTAAGAAATAATAGTAGAAACGTCTGATTTCTGTAACCGTACAAAAAATGAACAGACAACTTTCCCTGAAACCCTGTATATAATATATGAAGCAAAAAACAGCTGTTTATGTACAAAGTACGTAAGGAGTAAAATTCCGACAAGAAAGATCTTATAAAACATATCTAAAAATATAATTTTAATTTAAAAATTTTGCTGCGCGCTCTTAAATCAGCTTCCCGAATGGTTTTAAAAATTTATTGTAAAAAAAAATCATTTAGTAAATTCGTAAAAAACAAATTTAAATCATCATATGCAAAGTAGCACTAAAAAAATTCCCAAAGCCGCATGCTGCAAAAACAAAACGTCAATAATATTTAACAGCGCGAAGTTTACGATTGCCTATAAAATCGCCATAAGTTCACACCGTTATTTTCCGCAAGCCATATAAAATAACTTGACAACAAAATAAATGAATCATAAAAACTTGGGTGCGTGTGCCAATACATATCTACATATGCATGTGAGCACCAACAAAACCACGCTCCATAAACCCTGCATATATATAGGCGCTAGCAAGTGAATTTTTTACATTTCACCCAAATATGCAATCAACCAATTCGCAATTAATTTCATTTTATAGAAACATTTTGTCGTGCTTTTATTTGAGAGTTTCGAACAACTGCAAAACAAAACCGAACAAACAAAAAAAAAAAGACTTAAGGCTAAACGCGTAGCTGCTCGTCCGCCTTACTACTCCTCATCCTCTTCTTCTTGAACGGGCGCCTTGGTAGGCTTTCGGCGCGATGGTCCACGCGTACGTGCAGGTTTCTTAGTTTTCGGCTTAGGATTTTCCAGCTCGTCCAGCTCAGCATCGGTTAAGCGACCCTTGTACCAATCGGCGCTGTGGGAGGGAAATGTTGTAAGTACGCATTTTAATGAAATATAAAATCTCAAAAATGTTTCTTCATTTACTCTATTTCAAACTTCTCAAACTGACTACCTACCATTCGGGTACATTGTGCGACCAATCGCAGAGCTTCTTGTCATCGTCAAACACTTGTCCCAGCTTGCAGCCATGACGACGCGGTATCTCACCATTCACACACACATAGTAAAATTGGCAGTCATCGGGATCGGCATAGCGCGGATGTGTAACGGCCACTGTCTCATTCACTTTGGGACATTCGAATTCAAAAATATCCTGCGAGTTGCAACCCTTAACGCCCACCTCATCGGGCCACGTGCAAATGCCGGTCTTAGGATTGAATACTAAGCCCTCTGGGCAAGTAATCATATTGAACTGTCCATCGACGCAGTAGTAGAATTTGTCGCAAATACCCTTTGCCTCGTGACCGAAGTAGCCATTCTTGCGCGGGCAATGCTGGGAGGATTGAGGAGGCTCTGTAGAAAAAAAGAAATAAATTGAGATTTAACACGTATTAGATAAAGATTAGGAAGGTTTATAATAGCAGACATATACAATATATTATATATTTTTATAAATAAACACATTTAAGCAAGCCCTAGAATATCCGAGTTGCCTAGTACAATTTTTAAAATTTGACACCCAAAACTTTAATTGCTCCTTCCTGCTAAATGGTATGCCAACAATCAAAGGCTCACCGCATTTACGTCTATTGAAAATTATTATTTTGATGTAGTAGGAGACTCTCTGTACTTGGGATCGACCATTCTGTTGTATAGCCCAGAAATATAAGCGACAATATCGAAGCGACCATTCGAGTGTTCAGAGAAAAATTCTCTGATAAATTTGTGAGCATTTGAGCCTTGACGACGAACACCGCAAATGATGAAGCGAAGCGCTGCATGCGCCTTAAGACAACATAGACATAATGCGGAGAATAAGGAACGCGCGGCTTTGCAAATTTTTTTTTTTTTTTTTTTTTGTCGGGACAGACTAGCAAATACAACAATCAGACACAATTAAGTCCATTGAACTTCTCTCGGATTCCCTTTTAATTTTTTTTAAATCTACCCGACCTCCGAAGAAATCTGAGTAGATCTTGTGCGGCCAAGGAGCCAAAGACCTCAAGTCTGATTCGAGCGCACAGCAAGTGGTCGGCGGTCTCTTCCTCCTCTCCACATGCTGAGCAGAGTACACTGTCTGAGATGCCCACCTATTCCATGCGCTTTGCCCATAGAAAGTTGCCCGCCATCAGTAGAACCAGCTGCCTACGGTCCCGTCTGCTTAGTGACAGGAGGATCTGTGACACTCGCATTATTCACTTAGTTTGATTAACACTTCAAAGCATCAGTCGTTCGTGATTTTGCTGCACTGCGGCCTAGTGATCATTTGGGCTTACGAAAGGTCTGTTCACGTTTCATTCCGCACAAGTTAGCTGAGGACCGAAAAATTGCTCAGAATTCAACATTCGAAAGACCTCATTAAAGAGGCGAGAAAAAACGAGAACTTCCTTTACAACATTGTAACTAGTGATGAAACGTGGTGTTTCCAATATGAACCTGAAACTAAGCGTCAAAGTGCCGAATGGAAGGCGCCAGACGACCAACCACCCAAAAAACCACGTTTGAAGAAGTCAAAAATCTAGTCGATACTCATTTGTTTTTACGATTCCAAGAGAATTGTCCACAATGTGTTCGTGCCAACGGGCCAAACCGTCAATGCAATTTTCTTGGCGTTTTGGTGTGTTTGTTGCATCGCTTTCGTCGAATTCGCCCTGAATACCGCGAAGGAGGAAGCTGGTACTTATTGCATGATAATGCACCATCTCATCGATCCACTCTTATTACAGATTTTTTTACTAGAAATCGCATTTTAACCATCAACCACTCACCATATTCGCCTGATATGGCTCCCTGTGCCTTCTACCGATTCATAAAAATTGCATTTGGCCATGAAAGGAAAACGTTTTGCGTCCTTAGAGGCCATCCAAAAGGTTTCTAGTACAGACATCTAGAAGAAGATTCCGATTAATGACCTGAAACACTTTTTCGAAAAGCTTTTAGGTCACGCAAAACAGTGTATCGGGGCCAGAGGGGACTATTTTGAATAAATAAACTCGAAGTTATCAGGACAAAGTTCCTGTCGTTTCTATTTAAGTTCAGTCTTATTTATTTTGCACTTCACCTTGTATTTTTATAAAGAAATAACTGAATACATGGTCGAAATTTGTAAATGAGGTGGTTCTATAATTTTTCAATGGAATGGTATAATAGACGCATGTATCCTTCATTGGGTATTTGACGGAGCTCCTTCTCCAATTTTTGGTGTGCGTCTTGTTGTTTTTCCGCACTATAGAAAACAGTTTGGAAGGTGTAAAGAGGAAGAAACGAGCTTTCATCGCTTCTGTTATTGCGTCGCAATGTGAAGAACTCAGTTTCGTTGCCCATTGAACTCCATTTTCAGGCACTATAAATCAGTTGGCGGATATTGGCTTAAAGCGACTGACGAGGCTCACTGGGTACTGGGTGATACAAAGCAGAAACGTTAGACATACTGTAACATTAAAACATTACAACAGGTCTCCATCTGTGGTCGCCACTATGCCACTGCCACTTCGAACAAATCAAACCTAGTTAATTGATTGTGGTGAAAAATGCAGTGATTCTCCCTATTCAAAATTAGTTTCAATTGAAGTAAAGATTTTTCACTGAACTTTTTTGTTTCTTACAATACAGACTTACTTGTGTTTGCAGAAATTTTTGACTTCAATGGGAGCAAATGTAGAATAATTAATTAGTGCTTATTTGAAGCCCAACAAGGATCTTACTTCTGTTTCTTTGCATTTGCAATTCCAGCTATATTCAATAATTTAACAACAAACATAACGAAGATTACGAAGTACCGTTAAATGCCTTTATGTGCTGGCGTCCACACAAATTGTGAAGCCTCTTAAAGAGTAATTGATGTTTAACAAACTTTTCGCTGCTCAGAGCTTGTCCGTGTGTTATAAGCGTAGTAATTTGCCAATTTGTAAAACAAAGTTAATGAAAACTAAAAAAGAAGCACTTGAAATGTGGCAGAACGTCCAACAATTGCTGCGGCAAAAACTGTCAGAAACAATCCTTACGCACAAAACGATTGCTAGTAGAAAAGCAACTATGACGGCAACAACATCGGAGCAAAGAACCCAGACAGAAAGCCGCAAATGGCTCCTTTTCTTGTTGCTGCATTTTTGTTGATTCAATAGAAAATTGTCTAAAATCAAATACAATAAAAATAGTCCGTTGAACAATAACAACAATAACAAAATTAATATATGTATATATAATGTAACGAAAAAAGGATCGTTTGAAAGTTTTTGAACTTTACGCATCAATGAGGCAACCCGAAAGTTCTACCAAAAAAGACACAGAGCAACAAAGTGTAGCATGCTTCTGGGCGCACAATGCTATGAGCGAACTAAATATTTATGCACTGCACAGAATAAACACACTTGCTTACACATATGTTCATGTACATTTCCATATTTTACACATACACATGCACGCACTCGTACGCGCAGAGTGAACGACCATGCAGCTGCATCAGCACAAAAGAGAGTAGAAGCAACAACACCCAGTGGCCACATATCAGCAACTCTATGGCCAAAGGGAGAGCAGCAGTTGGCAACTAAATAACAATAACCGCGTGTTGTGATGGCGAAGACAACAAACAAATAACGGAGTATAAAAAGTGTGCAGTTTAATAACACAAAACAAAAACAACTGCAGTTGCTGTTGCAATGGAAAAATTGGTCAGCCATTGTCGCAGCGTCATTGGCGGAGTATGACAATAATGCGCTAATAAAAAAATGTTGCAGTAAAAAATGAAAATAAGCAAATTTAAATGCAATAACCTATTTGTGGCAAGCAGCTGAGTAGAGCAAAATAGAGGAGTTTATGTTGTGGCAATAAAAAATGGTATAATATCTATGTTAATCGGGCAGAATTTGGAAAGAGCTCAACTTATGCTTAGAAAATATTGAAGAGTGTAAGTTTTTGCCAAATGAGTTTTTGGACAAATGTGTTAAGCGCATTTTTCGCTCTAAAGCGGCAATCTTATGGCAGCCAGCAAGACTGCTTTTGAGTATTTCCATTCCAGAACTACCAACCGCAGGCATTCAACAAGTCGTAGACCGATTGGTAGATTTCTTATAATGCGATTCTTATTTTATTTCCGAAAATATGAGACACTTGAAAAATGTAATGGCGAGTGGTACAAGTATTTTGGACATTCTCATTTATTTTTAAGAAAACTGCTTTACAGTATTAGCTTGATTATAATAAGAAGTAAACTGAAGAAACTTTGAGAAAAATATTATAATTTTGAGTTTTACTCAATGATAGCAATTTCGCCATAGTTTTTCAAAACTTCTAAAACTTCTTCCGTATTTTTATTATTTAAAAACTTTTTTATTAATATTTTAAGATATAATATAAAAAATAAAACTTTGCAAATAAATTAATTTTTTTGTTGAAATTTTTTGAAATTGTTTTTTTTTTTTGTAATTTTTGCATTTTTATTTTTTCATTAATAATTGAGAATATGCCCAGTAATCCCTAAAAGCTTCGAAGTGGGACTTCCATAATGTTTCGAGTTACTTGCAAATACGTGCAGCAAAAAATACTGCGTATTTGAATTTTAATGTGCGCAGCGACGCCGCGATCGATTCGCAAACGGACTTCATATGACTCGAAGTACGAAGACTGGAGCTTCACCAGATCAAATTTTTTTCTCTACAATTAATCCACAAAAATAAAACCAATTTTTGTGCAACTATTTTTTATTTTTTTTTTCAAAAATATATTTACGGTATAACTCAGCATACACTCAGCTATTAATGGAAATATAAAAGAAAAATTAAAGGCAAATATTTTTAAAATGACAAAGAACAAAATTTTTCCCCCAAAAATTCTTAACAAAAAACCAATTTAAAATTAAAAAAAATATATAAATTATTTTTAACAAGAATATACTTAAAATTTGTTTTTTTTTTGTCAAAACCATATTTCAACATAGTTTCAGCTATTGATTGAAATATAAAAACAAAGTGTGATATAGTGTTTTGAAGAATGACAAGAAGCAAAAATTCTTAACAAAGAATTAATTTTCTATTATAAAAATGTTTTTGTTTTTTTTTTTCAAATATATACTTCAGCTATTTATGAAAGTAAATAAAGCCTGAAGGGAAGTGTTTTCAAATATGACAAAAAACTATTTTTTTTTTTCAAAAAATTTTTAACAAAAAAATTTTTTTTTCTAAAACATATTTTTTCAAACATACTTATGTATATATTTTAGGTGTAACTCAGCATAGTTTTAGCTATTAATGGAAATATAAATACAAAGTCTGAAGGGAAATATTTTCACAAATTACAAAGAACAAAATTTTTTTTCTCTAAAAACTCTTAACAAAAAATTAATTTTTTTCCAAACAATATTTTTTAATTTCGTTTTTTTTTCTAAAACATGTTTCAAAAAACTTGTTTTTTCAAATATATATAAAAACGCTTTTTTTTACATAGTACATTTTTCAAAAATAATTATATATTTCAGGTATAACTGAGCGTAGTCTGAGCTTTTAATGGAAATAGAAAAACAAAACTGGGAATGTTTTCAAAAATGACAAAAAAATAATTTTTTTCTCCAAAAAATTCCTAACAAAAAAAATATTTTTTCTAAAAATGTTTTTAAAAATTTTCTCCAAAAATGCTTAACAAAAAATTAATATTTTTTTTCTAAAAAATATTTTTAAATTTTATTTTTTTCCACATACATTTTTCAAATACATATATTTTTTAAAAAATATTTTTTTTTCAATTACATTTTTCAAAAAAAACTTATATATATTAGGTATTAGGCTTAAGCTATTGATGGAAATATAAAAACAAAGTCTAAAGGGAAGTGTTTTCAAAAATGAAAGCGAAATATTTAAAAAAAAAAGATTTACCAAAAATTCTTAATAAAAAACTAATTTTTATAATATTCTTAAATTTGTTTTCCAAAAACTTCTTTTTTGAAAAATACTTATATATTTCAGGTATAACTCAGCATAGTCTTAACTATTAATGGAAATATACATATATCTTGTCAAAAATGACAAAAAACTAAATTTATTTCTCCATAAAATTCTTAACAAAAAATTTATTTTTTTCTAAAAATATTTTCCAAAAATTTTTTTTTTCAAAATTTGCTCCAAAAATTCTTAACAAAGAATTTATTTTTTTCTAAAAATATTTTTCGTTTGTTTTTTTATTTTCAAAAATATAGGTATTTCCAGTTTAACTGAGCATAGTTTCAGATATTGATGGGAATATAAAAACAAAGTCTGAAGGGAAGTGTTTCCAAAAATGACAAAAAACCAATGTTTTTTCTCCAAAAATTCTTAACAAAAAATTCTTTCTAAAAAATATTTTTCAAAAATTAGTATTTTTTTTTTCAAAAATATTTTTCAAAACTACATCTCAGGTATATATTTCAGGTATAACTGAGCATATCTAATTTCGGCTATTAATGGAAGTATAACAAAAAGCTTACGGAAAATATTTTCAAAAATTAAAAAAGTTTTAACAAAAATTCTTAACAAAAATTTAATTTTTTCTAATAAATATTTCACCAACATTTTTGTTTTTGGTTAAGTCTAAAAAATATTAGTGAAAGATTTTTGAAAACAGCAATATGTTTTTAAGTATATTTCATCTTAAAAAATTATAAATAAAAATATTTCACTTTAAAAAACGTTTACATATGTAATTGTCAACATTGAATAAGTCTAATCTATATATTAATACGGAGAGCAAAATTTTGTCGTACCTTTTTTTAGTATTTATAGTCAGAGAAAAAGTTGAAACATATACCAATGGTATGGTATTAATGAGACGTGGAGACGGTTTGCACAATGAATTAAAATAGATACATAAGTGAACAGGTGCAGGTAAAATTAATCACACTATTTTACCTGTATTATGATATATCATGCTATAATATGTATCATGATATTATATATATATACATATATGTATCATGATATAAAAGGTGATGAAACAAATGGAATCTTATAAGTATATTGTGAATCAATACTATTATAAATTCGATTCAGAAATTGTGATGGTCATGAATTAATTAATGATTGTTTTTTATTATGCTTTTTCAAACAAAGTCAATTTTTTTCCTTAATACAAGAAATTAAATGTTTCCAATTCATGTATTAAAAAAAATTATGATATTTGAAATACACAAACATAGGATCACTTAATACAGGTAAAATGGGATATTTTTCACATTTAATTTTACTACATCTATTCACATATAATATTATATATCATGTAAAAAGTTTCAACATAAACTATCCATTTATATATGTATGTTTCAACTTTTTTCTATGACTATAAATACTAAAAAAAAGGTATGACTAAATTTTGCTCTCCGTATTTATATAACGTCGAAATTTCGACGTATGGGCGATCCTAGTAAAAAATAATTGTTTTCCAAAAATGTTTCAGGTCACAACTTATTATGCTCAAGCCAACAAATAAATCGGTTTTCAGAAAAATTTACAACAATATCCAAAATATTTGGGTCATTGGAAAAAGAATCAAGAATGTTTTTTTTTTATTTCTGTTTTTATTTAATATTAATCCGCTTTAAATTATTACCATGTAATCGTACAAAATTTTTACAGATCGTTATTTTTTAATCTCATAATCGTCGGTTCCTGTTTCTTCCACTGGAGCATAGGATCTCAGTAAAAGACCTCCATCTGATTCTATTTTTTGCAAGAAGCTTGATTTCGTTCCAAGTTTTTCCTGACGTTTCAACTTCCTTCTGGATAGTGCTCCGCCAAGATATTTTTGGACGGCCAACCTTGCGAACACCTTGTGGATTCCAATCCAGTGCTTGACGACAGATTTCATTTGCGTCTTTGCCAAGCATTTTTTAATCTACTCTTTTAATTTGCCTTCACAAATATTTCTTCTTTTTTTTATGTTTTTTTATTTCATTTTTAATGAAAAGTTTAAAATAATAACTACATTTCATATTATTAAACGTAGTAATTCATTTTTTAGTATATTATGAACTTTTAAACATTGTTGACCACTAAGTCCAGTGGCTTAATCCTCTTCAGCCTTCTTGTAAATATTGCCTCATTGCGAGTAGAGGAGGCTTCAGCATCGATGTGTTTATACACTGCTTTATATAAAAAAAACTATAATTTCCACAATTTTGTATAGGGACTCATCAAGAGAAAGATTTTATTTTATTAATTTTTTTCCCGCATCCTAATTGTATGTATGTATGGCTGCTTGTGTGTGTATGTGTGGCAAACTTTCGCCTGAGAAAGGCGGCATAGTGGTCACTTTTGCACACATCATGGCCGCACAAAGTTTCAAACAAAATTTGTTGCTGTTGTTGCTTAGTTGTTTGCTGCCTGCCTGTTACTGGGCCTGTCAATAAGTATGTGATACCAAACAAACTGCAACTGACCACAATTTTCCATGGAACATAGCCAACTGCATGCAAATTGAAATGAAGTGGCCCCAATGCAAACACACACACACACAGCTAAGCACATAAATATTAACATACATGGATCTCAGGTCGACAGGTACAAGTGATTGCGTGTGTGTGTATGTGTGTATGTATGCATGTTAATAAAGTTATGTGCAAACAAAGGCGCACACGTGTCAACCAGTGCAAATTTTGATTTGTGTGTGTGCGTGTGTGTTTGTTTGTATTGCATGTGTGTTGTTGCACTCGGCCACTTACAACCTGTCATTGCTCACATTGCTGTTGCATGCAATTTTAATTGAGTACTTACGAGTAGGTATCTGTATAGTTAGTAGCAGCAATTTTGTTGTTTCAACTTTCCTTTGCACTTTGCGGTTATTAGCCACTTGGACGTGTTCTTACCATTTTCTTCGGTCTGAATTAAAGCAATTGAATTTCTTCGTGAAATTAAATTTTAGAAATTCATATATTACCAAGTGAATTTGAGTCTTTTTACAAATTACTAGGAAACTTTATATTCGCCTCCATATGACTTGGGGTTGCCATGCGTTTATTTATATAAAAATAAATATGGTACAAAAAACACAATAAAAAAAGTTTGTGCAGGCAACCTCTCGCTTGCGGTTCTTGTTTTCTTTGTTGTGGTTTTATTGAATAAGCGGTCCATTGCAAATACAGAAAGCAGCAAGTTAATTTAATATTTATTAATTTCAATTTTTGAAGAAGTACTCCTGAAGAGTAAATAATGAAGTGAGTTTATCTCTTGCGGGAATAGCCAAAGGTAATTAAATTCATTTTAACTTTTTCTATCCAGCAACCCCAACGGTGATTCAACTTCTACAGTCCGGGATTGTATCCACCCCGCCAACAAAACATACTCGTATTATGCCCACCTTAACTTGTTTAACGAAAGCAACGCAAGACAAGTCTTGTCGAGCCCCTATGCTGCGGTTGGTTTCTCTTATTATTCCACACCCTTCTGGACAAACGAATTATGGAGGAGTGAACAAGGAAAAAAACTTATTTAAGTCCCGGATTTTGTCTAAAACTACAAAGCTAACTATGTACAATACCCTCTTCCGATCAATTTCAACGTGTGGATGTGAGGCATTGACTTTAAAAATTGCTAACTGCCCGCTGATTGGAAAGAAGACATGGAAAGCACAATTTTTTTTCAGATTTTTGGCTCAGTAAGATTTGATGATGGTATCTAAAGCATTCGGTACAACTTCGAACTAAACAATATCACTCAGAACGAAACAACTGTGCGTTTTGTTGCAGCGCAGCGCTTTAGATGGCGCATGTCTGCTGACTGACCGTGAAGAAGGTCATGACAGGAAAGCTAACGTGCGTAAAGCCCAAAAGCAAAGACCGAGGAACCGATGGATATACGCAGTGGAAAACGATCTCAAGGAAATACGTAACTACGAAGCAAAAGCTCACGATCGAGCGCTTTGGAGAAGCATTCTGAGGGAAGCTTTGACACAACCCGCGTTGTAATGTTGTGAAAGAAGAAAAGCCTCAACATGTAAAGGGTCTTTCAAAAGGCATGCCAAGATGTTGCCATAAAATAAAAGGTCTAAAAGTTTGGCCTCTTTCAAGTTTCACTACTTTTATTCAAAATATGTTCAATTCATCATCATCATCATCTTTTGGCTCTACAGCTCTTTGTGAGCTTTGGCCTGCTGCACGTGGGGCCCCCATACGTCTCGAACGCTTGCGACTTTTTTCCAGTTCGTTATACTAAGTTCTTGACGTCCTTATTCGTCGGCCATCTTTCTCGCCTTCTCTTGCTCTAGTGTTGAACGCTCTGGCTTCTACGATTTTCTTCTGCGCCCTCGTATCGTCCATTCTTATAATGTGACCCAGCCATCTTAACCGCTGCGCTTTGATGAAACGTATAACATTTTCGCCCTTTATCAGTTGATCTAGCTCGTCGTTCCATCTTATCCGCCACTCGCCGTGATCTTTGATTGTTCCGAAAATTCTTCTGAGTACTTTTCGTTTGAAGGCTTGCAGTTTTGTTTTATCTGCTTCAATTAGCGTCCACGATTTAGCTGCATAGCATAATACTGGTCTAATGACGACTGGACGACGCATACGATCTGTTCGCTGTTAGAATTCTTTCATCGAAGCCTAAATAGGTAAAGGATTCAACGATTTCAAAAGAAAAATCGCCAATTTTCAGTTTGCCTGATGTTGGTTTATTTTGTCTGGACATCATCATAGGTATATTTCGTCTTATCTTCGTTGATTTTAGACCAATTTTACGAGCAGCAATTTCAATATCAGCGAAGGTTTTTGTTAGGGCGTGGATATTTTTGCTGAAAATTGCTATGCCATCTGCGTAGCGAATAATTGGGTAGTTTAAAATATATCCAGTCCCTTTTGCGTCACTTACTTCATCGATGGCACAGCATAGCATAAGGTTGAAGATTGTTGATGAGAGCGTATCCCCTTGTCTTACTCCAGTTTTAATTCTGAAGGGGTCGGATTTTTTATCTTGTATCATTACTTTGAATACAGTTTCAGTTTTTCAGAGTCATCATCACTATTCTGGGATCTTAGGATTTGTCTAGGATTTTGCATTTATGAAATATTGTGGGGATGCTATCGAAAGCTTGCTTGAAATCAACAAAAAGCATGTGCAGCCCAATGTTATGCTCAAAACATTTCTCCATGGACTGTTTGAGAGAAAAAATTTGGTCTATTGTTTACCTTCCAGGTCGAAATCCGCATTGATACTCTAGAAGTACTCTTTCCGAGTGGCCTATAAGTCTTTTGTTAACAATTCTTGTGAAGATTTTATACGTTGTGTTGAGTAGGGAAGTCCCGCCAAAGTTTTTGCAGTTTAATTTATCGCGTTTCTTGTGAATGGGGAGTATTATTGCTATGTTCCAGTCGCCTGGCAGTATTTCATTGTTCAATTATATGTGAAAAATGGCACCATTTGTCCATCATGAGAAAGTCCACAAGTAAAATCCGTCAAACAGTCCACTTATGAACGTCGGGGTACCGATGTTGAGGGTTGTTCAGAAACACAGCACTAATATTCTCAATAGAACGTCCAGTTTTTGGTCTGCCAGTTCTTTTCCTATCCATGACAGAGCGCCTTTCTTGAAATTTTTTCAGCAACCCTTGAACTGTGGACTCATTGGGACGATTATTTCCACCAAAGAAATCACTAATTTTGTAATATGTTACTCTTAAAGATCCACCATTTTCATAATGAGTTTTAATAGTTCTGAAACGTCGTTCAATCATGTAAAAATGTATATCTGTCCACTTGCCAAATGTCAAAGATGACATAAAAAAAGATACCGTCTAGGAATTATTCACTACTGCCATCGATGCGCACTTTCGAAAGATTCGGAGTATATTCTTTGATATGCCTGAAGATCATTAAGTATACTTTCCCCCTTACAAGGATTTGTACCACATCTTTATGATAGATATGTAAAAAAATATTTATAACCGAAAATGACTTTGCTATTACTCAAAACATTGATCATGAAAAATCAAAATCATGAATATCAATATCTACTCTTTTTCATGCATTTAAAACCATTTCCAGATCACTTTTTATCGATTGAGGCAACTGGAAAACAAGTGATTCAAATCCCTCAACTGCCGCTTCAGGCGTCACAAAAACGTTGATTTCGCATTTTGTTTTTGAATAAATTGAATATGAAATAGAAGTTAGTGAGCGATAAATTAGGATTAAATAAACCACCAGTTAAATACTTTGAATGCTCAAAAATCTATTTACTTGAGCCGATATGTGAGCGTGCATTGTCGGGCTTAAGGGTGCCCGGTGGTCTAGAATTTTCAAAAAATCGATTTTTTGTTTTTTCAATATTTAGAACGTACAATATCTTAAGAATATACTATGAAACTTTGATGTGGGAATTCCCAATATTATAGCTTCTACAGCCCATTAATTAGGTAGAGCGCGCTCCTGTACCTCAAATTTAAACACATTTATTTCGAAACGACTTTTTTCGGCACGGTGGGGATGAAAACAAACAAACTATTCAAACGAATCACAACATGTAAATATTGTCGGAACTAGAATATTAATTTTATTTAAATAATTTCCTATTTTTTAAACTAAAAAAGTAGTGAAAAAAACCTGATTTACGAACTTTTTTTCAAAAGTGTGCCATTTTGTCAATTTTTCATTTTTTTCGATTTGTTCTCGTTCCGACCATAACTGAACTCCTTCTGATTAAGAATCTTCTTGAATTTTGTGTTTCAGATGAGTAGAAGTCTCGAAATCATCTACGCCGTCCGAGTTCGATTTTTCGAGAGGGCCATCTTCAGCGGCATTTTTATAATAATAAATATTGTTTCAAAAGTAAAAAAAACGATTTTTGTATGCTCAATAAACGTACTAATAAGCCCGAAAAGTTGAAATATCGTTTTTTAAATTTCTAATGGCAAAAAAAAAATCGTGCAAATAGGTGAAATTTTCGTGCTCTAGACCACCGGGTACCCTTAAGAATCATTATATTTCACAGGTGATAGTTAAAATAAGGATTTAATTATCACTAAATCTTCAGTTCTTCAGTGTTTTAACTATCCACATATTGCACATATTGCATTTAGTGTATTATTTAGTGCGCTATATCCAACCCTGATATTTCATTATACTTCTGCGGTTGGTTTCCTTTATGATTCCACACATTTATGGCAAACGAATTGTGGTGGCCGGAATTGACCGCTCTTATTCTATGTCCAATTGTTATTTGCCCAAAAATTATTCTAAAAATACTTTGTCCCATTTGATTCAAAGTGGTTCGCGTGCAAGCCACTTTTGTGGGATTTTGGCAGTTTTGAAAAACTCATACATTTGATTATTTTCAGTTTCGGTTCTTATGCTTAGATCTGTGATCGCCTTCCATGGCACCTTTTTATGCGCCGAAACTAAATTTTTTCTGAATTTTTTTGCTCCAATCGGTATGAGCCTGTTTTTGAGCTATTGCTAAATTATGTGATTTCGAACGGTGCTAAACGTCGAACTAATGTCCAAGCATGTCTCAATGTCTCATAATTATTCCCATGACAACCTCTCAATATCAGCACACGCACAACAACGATTCTTTCTAGCACAAATGCCAATTTGGATGGTCTTCACCATATTCGTCCAATAGTATGATTGACGTACGACTCCATTTGCCAAAATTGCAAATCTTTCACCAATATAAAATATATTCACTCCTAAATACTTCATTTGCTTAATAAACTGGTTTTAAAGGAGCCGAGGACTTGCATGTTTTACTGCAGGTTTATTATAAAATAATCTTCCAAAGCGAAAGGTGTCAAAATGGTACTTGGTGTCTACCTAAGCGTTAAGCCTGAACTCAATTTTTACGTTATCTTCCGATCAGCGACAAATTCATATTTCAACTCCGACATTTAATATATTTAATATGAAATTTAGATTAGGTATTACAAGACGTTTGGTGAGTGCAATGGGAAGCTGATAAGCAACAGTTATCAACTCTATCCGCACACGGGCTGACGTATAAAAACTAAGCAGCCGCTTTTCAAGTGCAGTCAGTCAATTCATCAAGCCACGCGATGCTACAAATCAGGAAGCAATTTGCAGCTGTACTGCTGATTAGCGCTTACTGCTTATTAATAAATCCAATTGGCGCTACAAATAGACTCAATACGAATGCAAGCGATGCGGAATTCTTGACAATCATTGTGGATGAGACAATGCGCAATTTGTTGAAGCAGTGCAACGGAAGTGTATCGACAGAGGATTACAGAAGGTGGGGAGGAAAACGTGATATATTTCTTTTAATTTTAAATTGAAAACAAAAAATTAATATCTTATTTTTCAAAAAAACAAAAAAAAAAAAAAAAATCCCAGCAATGAATTAGCCCCAGATCAGCTCTCGCCAGCAATGATGAAGCAGTTAAGCGATTTGATGGGTAGAACGTGAGTGATAATCTAATAAAAATACTGGTAAAAAAATATCTAAATTAATATAAAAATCTATTGCACCTGATGCACTTCCAGCGTGCGCTCACTAAGCGACTCCTTTACGACACGGCTGCTGCAACGCTTTCCCAAGAACTGCGCCGACATACTGCCGTCCGGTGTACGCGATCGCGATGGCGTCTATAGCTTGCACATCTCGAGTTATATGCCGATCAATGTTTATTGCTTTGCTGATGCGGCAGGCGGTTGTCCTTGGACCATTGTGCATAGGCGTCAGGACAAAGATACTGCTTTCAATCTCAATTGGGCCTACTACAAGGCGGGTTTCGGCGATCCGTATAATAGTTTTTTCGTTGGCATGGAACCGCTTTATTGGCTGACCAGCGATGCGCCGCATGAATTGCGAATCGTTATGCGTTTGAATAGCGAAAGTGTGGAGGAGATTGCGCACTACGATCACTTCTCACTGGGCGATGAGAAGGCGCAATATGCACTGAAGGTGGGACAGTTTAGCGGCAATGCAGCAGATGAGCTAACGCCTCTGAATGGCTATAAGTTTAGAACGAAAGATCGCACAGGTTATTGCAAAGGCAAGGAAAAGGATGGTGGCTGGTGGAAAGAGGGTTGCGCTAGAAGGTGAAGTCGTTGTGATTGAAAAATTTGTGTTTTTTACATTTCAAGTGTTTTATGTTTCTCATTCTTACAGCAAATTAAATGGTATTTATGCGCCTACGCAGTGGGAGATACCACAACACGTGGGCATCACATGGAATAATAGAACCACACACGGCTTCAACTACTCACTGGAGTACGTGCATATGGCCATACGACCGAAGTTTTGTAACAAAATTCATTTATAATTGGGTCAATAGGGGGTTTATCCTAGTGCAAAAGTAGTTGAAAATAAAAAATTTTGAGAAATTGTAAAACAAAAGGAAGTATTTCATGTGTAACTGAAAAATGAGAAGGGCTTATAAGAGGTGATGTGAGTTGCCCTCAACAGCTCAGAATCATAAGGTAAATATTTTCATGGCACTGCTTTATCATATGGATTTATTTGAGATCAGGTAACCCTTCGCTGAAATGAGAAATTCTAATTTTTTTATCTTAAAGCCTTTTAATGTAAGAGCCAGAAAAAAATTGTGTTTGCTGGACATGCTGCTTTCCCTTTTCGCCTGCAAAAGAAGTGTCGCTAAAGGTCATCGAATGCTATCGGAAGTTAGAGGCCGTCGCTGGAAACATGCGAATTCAAATTTCGATGCTATAAAAGTGCTAATTTTAGCATCATCGTCAAGGGATGGACTAGCCCAGCGAAAAATTTCGACGACGAAGATTTGGAAGCTTTACTCATTTTCAGTGAAAAGTTGTGCCAAATGCAAGAGGAGCTGTCAAATTCAATAAGAGTGAGCCAATTCCAATCACTTGAAAGAGTGAACCAATTCCAATTGATTTCCGACCATTTGAAATAATTAGAGCGATTCCATGCCAAGTTATCCAAGTATTAGGAGTTTTTTAGCTGCATGAGAATTATCGATATCAATAACATTCGTTTGACTGTTGACAATGGCAAACTGCGTTTTTCATTTTGTTCAGTAAGGTTTGGCAAGTCATCATAAATCATTTAAGCTTCGAAGTGGTAAAAATTTACTTTAAAAAACAAAAATATGCTCGCGAAGTTCATAGAACACCGGTGGCATCATCGGTCCTTATTTCTTTCGATACCGTTGCGATGAATGGTGAACATGATCGAACCATGCTAACTGAGTTTTCTTTCGCAAAAATTAATCAGCTAAACATCGACCTCATTTGATGGCCACATATCGCACTTAAAAGTCGATTTAGTGCAATATTCAATCCACTATACCATCGCCATACGACCAGATTTATTGAAAAAAGTACTCATATTAAAAAATAGATGGAATGCAATTATCTACCAGATTATAATAAAAAAGTTCATTCCAACAATATTTCTGTTTTGTATTATCATTTTAAGTTCTCAGTATCTTAAAAACACTCGATGTTTTGGTCATTGTCGCAAATTTGTCCGTATAACGTTGAAGAAGTCTTGTCAAATCGGGAACGAGTTTGCATGAGAGAAATGCTTTCTGAGGGTTAAAAAAACGATTCATGTCTTCATCGAGTAATAACTGGAAATGAAAACTGGCCCCAACATGGCAACCCATAATGCTCAAAACCATGTATGAAACTCGGCTAACCCAGCCAGCTTTGTCTCCAAATGTTTATACAAAATATTTATGATTCAAAGTTGACGTTCTATTGTTGGTGGCTCCAGATAAGAGTGTTACTTATATTGTCCGAGCTACTAAGTCTCAGCGAATCTGACTTGAGGCAGTTGTAGAAAAACGATCAATAACAACGTCAAACCTCACGTTGCAACACCAGCGACACCAGCAATACCAGCGAAAAACTATTAACAAAATTGTGAGGGGAAAGTCTTACTGCACTCACCAAATCCACCAGACCTGGTCTCTTCCAATTTTCTATTTTTATAGTCAATGCAGAGCGCTCTTGACGGGATTAGGTTCACGTGAAATTGGTTTTTTTATATAAGACCGGATGAGATTGAAGTACGCCTCACGTTTTGAGAAAATTGGTAGTAAAAACTCATTTAAATATGTTCTGTTACAGCTCAAGATCTGCTGAATGTATTCCAATCGAATTTGTTAAGCTTCCTACTCACACACCGGGTCCCAACATTGGCTAGAAGCCAATCCGCTGTGAAGATATTTATTTAAAAGCTAAAAAGCTAAAATATTACATATTTGCATGATGAGAAACATTTTTGCTAGACGAGATGCCACCTAGCGGGTCAGTGCGCAAAAAAGTGAGCTTAGGGCACATACGCCGAAGCTATATTTTTGCTGCTGGTGTTGACCTTAAGACTAAAACCGCATTGGCATCACTTTGGTTTTCTTTTATAATGCCCGTTGCGGTTGAATATTTTGCTCTTTTTTCTGAAATTTGTGAACGGGAAACCAAATAAGAAAATAAATAAATCCAAAGAATTTTTGGTAAATATATCCTTACATATTTAATCGTCCCCTGTCGCCCCTTCTCTTCGCCATCGTCCTAGACGACGTTATGAGCCAATTAACTTGCACAAAAGAAGCATCTTATGGAGTTTCACCAGACATTTTGAGGACCTGGACATCGCCGATAACATCTACCTGCTCTCTCACAAACTCACTGACATGCAAGCGAAGGTGGACAAATGAGTCACGCTGGCAAACACTGTCGGACTGGAGGGCAACATCGCCAAGGCCAAGGCTATGAGCGTCAATAAAGCAAGACCTATAATGGTTGACGGGTGTCCTGTGGAATTTGTCGAAAGCTTCTGCTACCTCGCAGATGAAGAGGTCAACTGCGGACTAAACAAAGTAAGGGCGGTGTTCGGGCAAATGCCTATGGTATGAGGAAGTTCGCAAATCTCCAAGAGCTCTAAACTGCGAATATTCAGCGTGTGAAGTCAGAGTATTGTTGTAAAGAAGTGAAACATGGCTGGTCTCTAACACCATTACACAAAGGCTACAATCTTTCATCAACAAATGCCTCTGCATAATCTGAAGAATATTCTGGCCGAACACGAACAGCAACGATACGCTGTGGAGATTAACGAACGAGGAGCCCATTATATGACAAATCAAACGCAGAAAGCGGTAATGGATAGGTCACAGGCTTGGAAAACCACCAGATAGCATCAAGAGAATGACACTGGACTGGAACCCGCAAAGGAACAGAGGTCGTGTTCGGCCAAAGATCACTTCGCTAATGTCGATGTTGCGCGAACTAGCAGATGCCAGCACCGAACTAGCAGATGCAGATGCATCGCAGCATGGTCTTGTCGAGACCCTATGAAAATTTTGCCGTTTTTCTGGTCGGTTAACTGAAAAACCTGAAAGCTGGTTAAGTTCAAACTCACAAATAAACTTTTTTTGTTTATCTTTGACTGCGAAATGCAATTGGGTGAGGAAATTCGGAACAATAGAAAAAGAAGAGGGGTGAAAATGACAGCAGGGATCTAATGGACATTAGGGCTTTGTAGAAAACGAGATTGAAGATGAGATTGCCGAGAAGGTAGCTTGCATGCAAGTTGAACAACAAAACGGCATACCAGAACCCTTAAAGACGATCTATAATGTAATCGTTGCGGGCAATAAAGGACGGATAGACAGAAGTTGGAACAATCTAGCCCTTTGCAAACCTGCGAAAATCATATATACTTAGAATGCAGATAAACACACCAGATTCGAGCTAGCCCTGTCTAAAAAAGAAAGCAGAATTATCGTAGGTATGCTGACAGGCCACAATGCGGCGCACTCATAATCATAAGCAATGATAACTGCAGGTTTTGCAATGAACTGGAAGAGAGGGAAACATTAGAACACCTTCTCTGCGCTTGCCCTGCATTTGCTAGAACACGAATGAAATGCTTAGGAGCTTTGCAGTATGAGAAGTGGGAGTGTGTCTCGGGGTTAGAGCTTCATAGTTTACTTATATTCGCAAAAGGCACAGGCTTATTACAAGGTGTCTATTATAGAGAAACGTAAAGGTCCTAGCTCCATCTGGTACCACTAAGGACCAATAGCTGTACGTGATGGCTTTTAGTCAGCCAGGTCCGCCTAATCTAACCTATGTTCCGATTTGGCGCAATTTCAAGTGAAATAAATTTTTCCAAAATGGACTCGATAGATGACGCTGGGGTTGATATATCTCTAATAGTCATATATGCCGCCCGTTTCTACTCAAATTCGAAAGATATATAATATTACCTACATGAAGAGAAATATTTCATCCAAAATTGATTAAGAGACAGTGTGACCGAACTTACAAATTGTTAATAAAATCTTTGGTAAATGTACAAGGCGGGCCAAATAAGACCTACTTATGTTAAGCACAAATAACTTTTTTATTTTTTGACATATTTATTTTTCTCTTTTTGTAGGTTATAGTTGAATTGTTGGAAATTTATTATGGAACCCTACAGTACAACACAACACGTTAAAATTATCGAGTTTTTCTAGTCTTACACAATTAGCCACACAAATAGATTTTTTAAATAATGTTTTGATGTCGGATGAAGCGCATTTCCATTTAAATGGTTATGTCAACAAACAAAACTGTAGATTGTGGGGCTCTGAAAATCCAAGGGCAACACAACAAACATAAGTTGCACCCATCTAAATGTACTTTTTGGTGCGGTGTTATGGTCACTAGAGTTATCGGTCCATATTTCTTCGAAAATGAGGATGAAACGCCGGAATCGATTTCAGGAGCTTCTTACAGACCATTGATTGAAAACTTTTTGCGGCCAATGGCGGAGCAGTATCCTAATTTGTGGTTTCAACAAGATGGAGCAACTGCGCATACTGCTAGGCAATAGTCTTTAGTCATTATTAGGTCTTATTTGGCCCGTTCTGTTTTTATTATACTACGAAATATGAATTATATTTTATTTGATATTTTTATTAAAAAATATAACGCAGCAGTTTTACGTTGAGCAGAAATTTCCTAAGTATTTTCTAGGGGACCATTCACAATTATGGCGTTTTTTTACTTTATAAGGCAATTAATTAAGTCCTGTTCGTATCTCATCGCTCATAGCAACTTGAATAAGAGTGTTTGTCTTCAGATAGACTTGAAAAGAACACAGCTTACATTGAATAATATACGCATTGCTGTTTAATTCGAATAACGCCATGTTCCATAGCTAAATGTAGCGCCATTATAATTTTTCACCATAAAATTTGCCCAAACAAAGGCGAGTAAATGAAAGCCATTTAACTATGTTAACGGTTCAAGAACATGATACCACTTGAATGAGAAGATTAAAACTATTCAAAGTGATGCAGACACTCATCTCTGACCACTACCACTACTCCACTTGCGTATATGAGTTTTAACAATACTGCTTACTGTACCTACCTCTAGTGTGCGTTTACGTGTACGCATTACACAATCTCTTCTACATTATTTTGCTGTAGCAGCAGTTAACATAAAGCGCTTTAAAAGATCATCTTCAATAAAGGTTAAGCACAAGAGGTACTACAGATATGGTAAAGCAAATGTGATAAGTGATTTTAAAGCTGTTTGAAATTGGCTAACGCAGCGAACGTTAGTGTTGCAGCGCAACTTTACAGACACACATAAAAGTGTAACCTTTGCACTTTGCTGCACTTTCAATCCACGCACCAACCAACAAACAGCTAACCAAACGAGTTAACAAAGCGAGTAGAAAAACTTGCAAACTTATGCCAATCATAATTTTGGTTAGCTACACTTAAGCACGATTTCATTGCATTATTCTTTCACTATTACTCTGCTGATGCTGCAATTTCAGCACTGCTAAAATGGGCTTTCGAAACTCATATGCACATACAAATCCATATACATATGTACATATACTCTTATGCACTTATATTTAAATGTAACAGAAAACTGCTCACTCCCTATTTGCCACTAATAGCTGTGTGCACCAAATCCATACTATTGTGGGTTGTAATTGAATATAATTCGATTAAATGACCGCGAAAATACCCCATAGCGCAACTTGTTATCACTTGTACATGTATATGGATGTGTGTGTGTGTGTATTTTATACCCAAAACGGCAGCATGTGGTGAAATAAAATAGTAAATTAAGTTCAGTAGCGTTGCTGCTTACGACTACGAAAGAGAAATAGACTGGTTGGAATGTTGTAAGAAATAATTGTATGCTGTATGGGAACAGTTGGAGATGATTGAAAGGCGAGTAACCAGCAAACCATGAAAGAGGACACATGAGCTGAAATCCTTTAAATGTGTTTTTGTATTTGACTTGAAGAAAACAGAGTTATTGAAATGGCTGAATAAGTTAAAATATATAACATCCACGGCTAACAAATTATGAGTTTTCAGGCGATGCTTTCGAATGAGCTCGATTTAGTTTGGAAGAGGAGCTGTGCAAATTTAATATCAATGGGTAAGACGGTGGTTAGCACTTAGCTATTTAGCTCCTTAAGGTGTTTTGTGCTCAATGGACTAGAAACAGAGGAAAAAATGGAGAGAAGGTATTTAATCGGGTTTATAATAAAGTAGAGGAGTGGACCAAGACCGGGATGCAGACAGAGATAGAAACCGCGAATTGAGACAGACATAGGAATGAGAAAAAGCTCAATAGCCGGGAGGAAGCGCATTCAGAGCACGAGTTAAAGTTAGTGCATTCTGAGATCGAAATAAAATAAAAACTGAGTCGAAATTAGAGAAAGTGGTGAAAACAGATACAGTGGCAGAAACAGGAGTAGAGAGAAACTGGGAAACAGACGCAGAACAAAGTTCAAACTGGTCAAAAACAGAGACGGAGACAGAGTAGAGAACAGAGAACAAAGAACAAAGAACTAAGAAGAAAGACCAAAAGAACGAAGACCAAAAAACAATGAACGAAAAATAAAGAAGAAAAAACGAAGATCTAAGAACGGAGAACAGAGAACAGAAAAGAAGTAACGAAGAACAAAGAACCAAAAACAAAGAACGAAAAACAAAGAACAAAAAATAAAGAACGAAGAATAAAGAACGAACATCAAAAGACGAAGAACAAAGAACAAAAAACAATGAACGAAAAATAAAGAAGAAAAAACGAAGATCTAAGAACGGAGAACAGAGAACAGAAAAGAAGTAACGAAGAACAAAGAACCAAAAACAAAGAACGAAAAACAAAGAAAAAAGTAAAGAACGAAGAATAAAGAACGAACATCAAAAGACGAAGAACAAAGAACAAAAAACAATGAACGAAAAATAAAGAAGAAAAAACGAAGATCTAAGAACGGAGAACAGAGAACAGAAAAGAAGTAACGAAGAACAAAGAACCAAAAACAAAGAACGAAAAACAAAGAAAAAAGTAAAGAACGAAGAATAAAGAACGAACATTAAAAGACGAAGAACAAAGAAGAAAAAACGAAGAACGAAAAACGGAAAACAAAGAACGAAGAACCAAAAATAAAGAACCAATGATAAAGAACGAACATCAAACGAAGAACAAAGAAGAAATAGCGAAGAACGAAAAATTAAGAACAAAGAATAAAGAACAAAGAATAAAGAACGAAGATCAAAGAACGAAGAACAGAGAATAGTGAACAAAAAACTAACAACAAATAAAAAAGAAGAAATAACTAAAAAAGAAGAATGAAAAGCAAAGAAAAAAGAACAAAGAACGAAGAACAGAAAACAAAGAACGAAGAGCAGAAAACAAACAACAAATAACAAATAAAAAAGAAGAAATAACGAAGAACGAAAAACAAAGAACAAGGAACGTAGAACAAAGATCAAAAAACCGAAAACAAAGAACAACGAACGAAGAAGAAATATCTAAGAACAAAGAAAACGTAAAAAGTGTCAGAGTATATAAACAAAGAAAGGAGTCGGGGAAATAGACGAGGCAGGTTCAGAATTGAAAATTCAGCCCGAAGTTTCAAAACTGGAGGAATCTACAATGTAAATGCATATGAAAATATGCCTAGCAGTCGGAATATGGAAAGAAAACAATAAGATATGAGCGATTCCAAGTCAAGTGGTCTAAGTATTTTAGATACAGACGTACATTTTCTCAAATTTGGCTTATTAGCTTGGCTTACCTATAATAAGAAGTGAACTAAAAAATTAAAAATAAAAATCATAATTTTGAGATTTATTCCATGTTGAAAAATTTGGTATAATTTTTAAGGTGAAATATCTTAGGTTATTTTTTAAATTTTTGTAAATTCTTAAATCTCATAATTTTGAGATTTATTCAATGTTGAAAAGTTTGGTATAATTTTTAAAGTGAAAACTCTTCAGTTATTTTTAAAATTTTTATAAATTTTTAAATCTCATAATTTTGAGATTTATTCGATGTTGAAGATTTTGGTACAGCGTGTTTTAAAGTGAAATATCTTCAAGGATTTTTAAAATTTTTATACATTTTTTTGTTCTTAATTTTTAAGACAAAATCTACTTTAAAAAAGTCTTATTTTTTTCAAAATTTTATTTTTTTCAGTTTTTTTTCCAAATTTTTTTTCACATTTTTTGTTTTAATTTAATATTTTTCAAATTTTTTTTTTTTAATTTTTTTTTTCGAAATTAAATTTTTTTCAAAATCTAATTTTTTGTGCTCAAAATTTTAGGAAAAAAATTGTCTTTTGTCATTTTTGATTTCTTACTTTTTTTCATTAATAGCTGAGACTATGTGCAACATGTAGTTCGTGAAAGGCGCTCGGCTGGATTCCCATAACCGGTCTGGTTATCTCCAAATACGAACAGCGAGCCAGTGAAAAATCTATGCAAAATACAGTTACAGCGAAGCTTTTGCTTACGTGCTGGTGTATTATGACCGTTTGCATATTGATCGAAGCGCCACTACGTTCATTAATAAGTAAAGTGTTAAAAAGAATCAAGTAAAAAAAATCAATCTATACAAGGTTACGTTAGGTTAGATGAAATTGCATTCGGCGCCCTGCTCTTAGAAAGCAGCAAGTATTCGTTGGCCACACAGGCCCATTCTGATTCCGACCAAAAAATTTCCCAGTGCTATCCCAACATCCCTCTTTAAATCATACCGAGCTTTTCACGAGTCTAATCAACAGCGGCAGGCTAATCATATACCCTGTCATGAAATCAAATAGATTAACGAAACCAACGCAAGACTGAGTCTTGTCGAGGCCCTATGCTCCCGAGTGGAGTGAATAAGGAAAAAAAATCAACACTAGCTAAAGGATATTTTCTTAAACGATTTAAAGAAGGAAGTATCAGAAATCTCATGCCAAATCGGCCGCCGTAGCCGAATGGTTTGGTGCGTGATTACCATTCGGAAGGTTCGAGTCTCCGGGCAAGACATATCGAACGATAGAAGATAATTTGCTTTCTAACAGCGGTCGCCGAGGACAGACAATTCCAAACCTTCGAACGTATTTCTGCCATGAAAAAGGTCCTCATAAAAAACCATCTGCTGGTTCGGAGGCGGCATTAAACTGTTATTTCCTCCATGTCACAAACATCCAAAAAGGGTGTAGCACCAATTACATTGTGTAATATTTATATATTATCCATACATCCTTCTCTAAAGCATACTGAAATGTTGAAGAGCGTAATCATCACCACCCTAAGGCTACGCCTACGCAATTTAATCGAGGAAATATGAAAAATCTGAAATAAATTTTTCAAAGTGTGGGGCATTCGCATAGAATGTGCTAAATAGACGCTATCACCTTTTCATTTGTACAGCTCCGAAAGAAATCATTATACGAGGCTACGAACTTAATGCCGTACGGCAATTAGATCAGTGCCTTGCTTTTACTCCCACCAGAATCCGTGTATGCGTTTTTGAGAGTCTCACTAAGTTCCACAATTTTCGTTCATTGAGTGGTGATCAAAGTAAACGGGATGTCCTGTAGGCGTTCAGAAATGTTTAACTTCGAGTTTTAGGTTTGGTCTTCTCCTCTACTCGGGGTAATATAAAAGTGCTCAGAGCGATTCGCCGAGCGCTGCCCAATTTATTTCCTTGCGCACTCATCTGCTGCTACATTTCCCCATGCACTGATTAACAAAATGTTAACTAAGAGATTGTTAGTTTTTTCTACGAATCCAAGTACTTTAACGACAGCTTGTCTATTTAAAAATCTCCAAAACAATTCATTTCATCAATTCCAAATACTTCGCAATATTTTCCTGTTCTACACAAAAACACAAAAAAAAAATTTCTAAACCTACATCTGAGTATTGCAGGGTTATATAGATATATTTGCTGTGAAATAAATTTCTCATGATAAGAATTTTAAAAATATTGTAATTTCAAATACAACAACTTCACTTCACTTATCTAATTCACTTACAATTTACATAGCTAATAAATAGCCCGCAACTATGGAAGTTAGAAGAAATTGCAGGCACATTCAAAACCAAATAAAATCAGTTTTCTATTACTAAATTGGGTAGGAAGGCACAAACATCGAAAACAAGCAACAAAAATGCTGCGGGGTTGTGTCAAAACATTCATTTGAGTGTTCCCCATTTTACGCTACAATTTACGCATTTTACGCTCCTTGCATTTTAATGACATCAAGCAAGCAGGAAAGCGGGAAGAAAAGCATGAAAAAATAGTAAAAAAAAAACGAAAAACAAAAAAAAAAACAAAAAGAACATGAACAGACTACGTAAATGGTTTTCGATTGAAAAGCTATCTGTGCCGTTCTTATCTCTCTGACACATACAAAGTCAGTTTTGGTGTTATCTGGAATCACTGAAATCGCTGTTACTGTCAAACGGATTTATTTATTCACTAATACTATTTTTGTGTTATTATTGTTGTAGTTGGTCTGTGCATCGATACACGTAGGCATATGCATATTTGACGTGCCCGAATTTGTCAGTTAGATTTTATTGTTTAATGCTATTTTCTTAAGAAGTTCATCCACTGAGTATTTGAAATTCCTTCTAGTATTCATGCTTCGCGTAATGTTGTCCCAAAAAATGGCATCTACTTGTATAACTACTTACTAGTGATCTTTCTTGAGAACTTCCATGTGATTTTTTGGACAGAAATCTAGCAAGTAGCCACAGGGCAAGTAACCGGTAGAAAGATAAATTGCAATGAACACCAGATGAGTCTGGGTGGTAAATGGCCAATTATATAATATACAAATAAATAAAATCCTATGCACACTTACACACCTTTACATACTTGTGGATATATTTATATAACCATAATTTAGAAAGGAGAGCAAACCCAACTTATTCTACTCTTCTATGCTTAAGCTTGCGATCATATTGTGATACGAGCAATATTTTCCCACAACTTGCGATACTTTCCAAACAACAGCACTTCTATTCTCACCTATCATGCGAGCCCCACATACAGTATATTGGCACTCCTGCCTGAACGCACTTTGAATTCATTAACGAATTTGCTCACGTATTTCGCTTGCCTAGTATGATACCGAAATAGAAAGGTAGAGCTACGTATACGTCTAAAGGTATATATTCGAATATGAAATACTTATAAATGTATATATGTATGTACATATATCTCTTGAATAAGTATGCACGTATATCTGCTGACAAACAGTTTATTCCATTCTATTTTATCTGTCGATTGGACGATTGATCTAAGGAACAACTTTTCAGGCAATTTTTGTGTTTCTTATTGGAAAAGTACGTAAAAAACAGTATATTAAAAAAATGATTAGTCACACGGGGTCAGATTGGGTGTATGCAGTCTTTTTTCTACTTGACTAAGCCTATAACATGCTAAAAAAATGTTTTTTATCATACAGTATTACCATCATCATTTAGTACCATAGTTTGTTTGAGTCACATTTCATGTTGAGTTCAAAGAATTTCTATATTTTCTTTTATTTTACAACGATTTGTTTGCTATTTGGCAAAGGGTAAGAATTTATTCGATAGCACTCTCTGCTCTAAAAAACTATTGGGTTGGCAACTAAGTAATTGCGGCTTTTTTAGAAAATCGAAGACAATTTTTTCATGGAACTAAATAACTTTATTCTGTAATGTATTGCCCTTTTTGATCAATGACCTTTTGCCATCTTTCAGGAAGCATCATAATCCCAGGCTCATAAAACTTCTGGTTTTTGTTAGAAAAAAAACTGAATCGGGTACGATTTGACATCATCATCCTTAATAAAATGTTTACCATTCAAGGAGTTTTATAAAGATCGAAACGAAAAGTAATCAGATGGTATAATGTCAGGACTAAATATATGGTGGATATGGCAAAACATTCCAACTAAGCTCCAATAATTTTTGCCGAGTGGCCAAGGATGTGTGTGGCCTTGCATTGTCATGATGGAATACAATACCTTTTCGATTTGTCAATTCGGGCCGCTTTTCTTCAACTGCATTGTTCAATTTCGTTAATTGTTCAATGTAGACATCAGAATTGATCGTTGGGTTGTGTGATAAGAATTCAAAGTAGACAATTCAGACAACATTTTCGACACCTGCTCTTCTTTGCTTTTCATCGAGGTCAAAAACCTGCCGAAGCAGCCCGGGACACTTGCGCCTGTATGAAGAATGGAAATGGAGGAAATGGTTTGCAAAGTTCAAAAATGGGAGCTTTGACGTCGATGACACGTCCCGCAGCGGAAGGCCTGCTGAATTCGATGAAGAACGTCTCAAATCCCCTTTGAAGGAAAACGGTCGTCAAACTAGTCGGGAATTGACGGAAAAAATGAATTCAACTGCGATCGATAAACGATTCCCAGTCACCTTAATTCAATGGGATTTACCGAAAAATTGGAAGTCTGGGTGCCTCACGAGCTTATAAATAGCGCTTTTTGTAAGGAATCGTCACGGGAAATGAGAAATGGAAACAAAAAAGGAGTTGGGGCCTTCAGGAGATACGCCGAAGCCAAGAGTCAAGCCGGATCTTCATCCAAAGAAGGTCCTGGCATGTGTTTGGTGGGACTGGGAGTGCATGGTGCACTGGGAAATGCTTGAAAAGAATGCTACGGTCAACAAGGAGCTCTACAGTGCTACACCTCGCTTATAAGGCTATTCGACTGAAAAAATCTGAACGATATGGTTACACCATACTCCTTCATGAGAACGCCAGACCCCATGTTGCACAAGTCGTCAAAGCTGCACTCCAAGAGCTCGAATGGGAGGTCCTTCAGCATCCGCCGTATTCTCTGGTCCTCACACCGACCGATTACCATTTTTTCCGCTCATATAAGGCGTTACCTTTGATAACAAAGAGGTCCTTAAAAACTGGCTTAACAACTTCTTTGACACCAGATCAGACCATGGATTTACAAACGTTTGCAGTTTAAACACCATCTCGGCTGATGTTGGCCAGGGTTCGCAACCATACAACCAGACCGATTTGATGTTAGAACTGCAAATATGTATTTGTGTTTTCTCCGTAAGCCGCTTGGAGTACCACACTCTTTTGAGCATCGCAAGAGCAGCTTTTGCTTTGCTTAATCTTGCTGTTATTTCAGCGAAAGCGCCACCGTTTGCAGTAATTTGGCTGCCAAGATACGGGAACTCTCCAACTTCTTCAATCTCGTTGGCCAGCAATGGCAATATTATAAGGCTGGGTAGCATTTATGTTAATGGATTTCGATTTACTTAGTATTTATTTTGAGACCTCACCTTAAAGATTGGTCGCGCAAATCATTCAGTTTGGACTGCAGATCAGACTCTTTACTTGAGAAAATAGCGATTGCGTCAGCATAAACCAAATCATTTAGATGCGCAACGATTAAGGGATTCCATACAATACCTCTTCGGGAATTTTTGTCAATTGCATTGTGTAAGATTTCGTCAATTACAATTAGGAACAGTAAAGAAGACAGGAGCATCAGGCTACGCAACTGACCACTGAGCGCAACTGCCTACTTTGATTGGTTGTACGAGCATTGCTTCATGCACTACTTTACATTTGAAGTAGGAATATTGCGCTTTTATCAAATTACAGAGTTTCTCCGGTATGCCTTTTCGATATATGTAAATCGGGTATGCCCCTGCAAATGTTATGTTTGAATGTAATCTCAGAATGTTGAAAGGAGCGACTGTAAGAAATATGTTTCCGGTGACAAATGAAAATTTCATAGACAAATGAAAATTGTGTGTTTTGCTGAATAGAAGAATCCATTTTCATCCAAATTCAGCGAACTTAGTTTCAAACGTATTAGTTTCCGTATTCAATATCTGCGAAGGCTAATCAGGCAATTACCAAAAATGCTCGCAGCATAAAACGAAATGTAAATCCTTACATAATTCAATTGTTTTATTTTATTTTATTTGCCTTTTTCAATATTTACAAATTTCAGCGCTCACGTTTTTTCGCACCTAATGCGACCCCAAATCCCGCAGTTATTTGATGCCTACATAAATTGCTTGCTTACATAAATTTTGTCTATACATACCCTTGTGTGTATATATGTTTTATACGTATATATGTATTTATATGTGTATGTGTATGTATATGTATTATATGCCTATAAAGGTAATCTACTCACGTAATTTCGAACGCTTGCTGCAATCGATGTTATACGGCAGATCGCATTTCTCCTCCAGAGGGCTGTAGTCGTTGAAGACCATACCATCGGCACAGAGACGCTCAGTCGGTTGGCCCTCACTGCAATTAATTAATACATAAATAAATTTTATAAATATTCTATATGTATGTACACGCTTATGTAGGAAGAAAATCAGTGAAAGCAGACGAATTATTGTTGTGAGAAATTCTTTTATTTTCTTGCCGATGATATGCGGCAGTGTAGGTATTTGCTGTCGATTTATTATTATTTCTGGTATGAAATATTGATTAAAAATATTGCTGTCGATGCAAAGGTAAAAGCTCTCAAAAACTGGCGGAAGCTTTTGGTGCGGGTAAGTGTTGCCATTTAACGTGTTTACCTTGGCCGGCGTGGAGGGTTGGGTGATTGCTTTGATATTTATTGTTGTTTATGGTTTCTAGTGACATTAAATGAGCCGTACATAATGCGTCTGGAGATTAAGTTACTTAAAGAAAATTTTATTACTGTGTGGTTTCGTAAAACCTTTTGGGCGGCAGAAAAATGAGGCAGAAACAAAATTATTTGAGTTGTTAAAAAATGAGGAAGGAAATAATTAATTAGAGTTGTAAAAATAAATTTTCACCGTGGGAACAGGTGTGAATATCTAAGCTGGCTGTGAGCTGCTTATTGGGCAGACTTGATGGTTTTGGAATGGTTAACGGAAGGAGTATAGATTTCAGCTCCAGAGGCACACCAAGAAAGTAATATCATTGAAGCTGGGATAGAGTCGCCTCTTGATTGAGTGATTCGGGCACCCTATACCCTATAAAGGTGGGCGCAGCAGCTGAGAAAGCCGGCCTGAAGGGCAACATCCAGAAAACCAAAGTTATGCGTATAAACACAGGATATACGCAAAATGTCTCAATTGATAGTATCGATCTCGGAGATGTATTATATATTCTTTCAGCTATTTAGGCAGCTTTATATTGGTCTCTGAAGTTTCGAGTAATGATATCAAAAGCCAAATAAAGAAAGCTGTGGTGACATTTGCACGCATCACACATTTCACTGTAAAGTCAACTTTACTTTATGGTTGTGAAACGTGGAATGCGACGTCAGCGTCACGAAAGCTCATTACAAGTTTTTGTAAACAACTGCTTTCGAAAAATATTATATCGAATGCTCACTTATCGCCAGCGATCTTTGCCAGAACCCAGCAGAAGCCAATACTTTTAGAGATCCGAAAGAGAAAATCGGGCTCGATTGGTCATGTTCTACGCACAGGACATGGTGACTTAATAAGGACCGCCATTGACTAGAACTCCAAAGGAAACCGCATACGGGAGGACCAGCGAATACCGGGAGAGGACTGCTAGAGTCAGAAACCCGTGTCATGCAGCTTAGTTGGAATGAAGTCAAGAGATTTACGCAAAACATACCCGAATGGAAGAAATTCGTTGTGGCCCTATGTTCTACACTGGAACTCTAGGAATTTGTGATGATGAGAAAGGTATTTAAAGACACCATTAATTGCTTCGCTTTTAATATAAAAAATCGACCAAATAAACTAACTTTGATGCGGAACCCGCAACCTATCTCGTCTATCGTTATTTCCGCTTCTAGGCATTCCCTGTCTGTGAGTCCTGAATGCTCTGAACTTTGTTCAAGAAAGGTACGAAAGGTGGAAAGATACGAAAAATCATTGGGCAAGGCAAGAAAAGTCATACAGGGTAGAGTCTCTATAACGTAGAAGAAGAATACGACATGGAACTAGCTCAAGAACTATGAATGATCGTTCAAACGTTGAAATAACTATAATCTAATTTTAACAAAAAAGTAAGGCAGACAATGCCAAACCTCCGAGTGTATTTCTGCCATGAAAAAGCTACTCATAAACAACCATCTGCCGTTCGGACGTGGCATAAAACTGATCCCAGAGTGTGTCTCACGTAGTATGGAGTTTTAATGTTTTACTTTTAATACCGCAAAACTATCAGAGCGGCGGTTCAGAACTTCAATATTTACATACCTAGGACACAAGATTATTTTGGTGAACTACAAAACTATAGAATACCCCGAAGTTACCAGATTATGATTATAGGTTCGCTTAGATGCCAGTGCAGAACAGGGCACACCTAGGCTCACTAACCTTTGATGCCGCAGGTGGTTTTCAAAATGACTACTTTCTGAAATCAATTGATAATAAGACTTTGGCAATCGAGACAACAGCACAGATAGGAGAAAGAGCTCGTCCAACTACCCGCAAGTGATGTAAGCGCTTATTATTATTTCTCTGGCCATGATCTTAATTTCTACGGATCTGAGATCATCAAGCTCCTCGGAAAGGTCGACTACGTGCTTAAGACCTCTGCCTAGTTAATGGGAAATAATGCTAAAGGAGAGTAGGCATTGTACACGATGGGATTGAAAACTAATGAGCCTTCCCGCGCGGAGCGTCTACCAAGTGATCAACCGAATCGGCTGGTGGGGGAAAATGATCGTTGGACCTTCCCCTTTCACTAGAAACCGGTCCCAGTTCGCTGGCAACAGCGGTGCAGCCAACATCGCTCCGCGCGTGAAAGCTGTTTTAAAAGTGTGTTAGGATTTTGCAATGGCGAAAATGCAGCGATCGTTGGAGCAACGTTACTCGATCAAATTTTGTGTGAATTTTTGAACATTGACCGACGTACTAGTGTACGTGAGATCAGTGAAGAGTTAAATGTAACTTATTACAATGTGCGGGAAATCGTGACCGGTTCGGCCCGACCTCGTCAACAATTGGACCCTTCATCACGACAATGCGCCGGCGCACACCGCCTTCCTCTGCACTTCTGGCCTTTGGCCAAGATGGGGATTCCGGTGCTTCCTCACCCTCCCTACAGCCCAGACTTGATAAGAAAGCTGAAGGGGAGGCGTTTCGACTCCATCGAGGCGATCCAAATAACTGTGACAGCCGAATTGAACGCGATTCCGGCGGATGAGTTTAAAAAATGTTTCCTGCAGTGGAAGGATCGCTACCAGCGCTGTATTGACGCTCATGGGTCCTATTTTGAAGAATCTTAGTTGTATAAGCCAAAAGGTTTAAGAAAACTGCTTAAAAAAATAAGGCTCATTACTTTTCAATCAAACCATATAATTTCTTTTGCCCAGGTAAGAGAAGATTTATAAGATACCAGGATTGCAATTTTATTCAATAGTGGAAACCATCGGACGGGGTTTTGGGGATATTGATATGATAGGGTGAATTGATGATTTTTTAAATAACTACTGTAAAGCTATTATAACTTAAGAAACACTGAGACCTGTTTCACAAATTGAAAGACAAGCTCACCCTAAACTTGCTCAGAATATTGAATATGTGAGATTCTAAAACAAAGAGGAGGGCGTTTTTCCACAAAAAGCATTGTGTAATTAAAATCAAATTATTAACTTACAAGCAGGAGTAGTATTTGTCACACTGCTCTACATCGGGGAAGAAGCCATTCGCTTCTGGGCATTCATCTGTAGGCTCGTAGCCCTCTTCGGATGGTGGCGGATCGGTGGGTCGCTTTGGCAAATGTCGCTGTGATGTTGGATGTCCGGCGCCAGTACGGAAATTATTGCGTTGAGCTAAGGCCGTACCTGAAAATAAATGTAAAACATTAATTGTAAATATTAAATGAGAAAGATATTTTGGATTAGATTTTGCGTTCAGTGGAAATTTTGCTAATTTTTTTAAGTTTTTAATTTTCCGTTTTAAGATTTTATTTACTATGTTAAATTATCTTATTTAATTTAACTTAATTTTACTTAAATATTTCATATATTTTACTTTTTTTGTATTGTTATTTTTTTAATTGTATTCTTTTTTTTTTTTGCTTAATTTTGTTCTTTTATTTTCTTGTTTGCTTAATTAATTGATTAATTTATTTTTATTTTACCTCACTTTGTCATATTATATTACTTTAATTTAGTAATTTTTTAAATATTTTTTTTAGTTTATTTATATCTTTTATTATTTTTGTGTTTTTTTTATTATATTCGTTTTTTTATCCTCTTTTATTCAATACAATTTTTTTCCTATTGTTTTAGCTTACTTTAATTTATTTTATTAGATTTTTTGTTTTATTGATAACTTTTTGTTTGCTTTATTTCATGTTTCTTAATTTATTTTACTTCTTAATTAAACTTTTTCACACAACTTTTGTTTGCTATAAATTATTTTATTTTACTTTATTTGCATTAATTATTTTTTTTAGTTTAATTATCTTATTTTTTCATATTATTTGACTTCAATATATAAATTTTTCAAAACTTTTTTAAGTTAATTTATATTTTTTAATCCATTTGTCTTTTTTTTTTGGTTTTATTAATCCTATTATATTTTTTCCAATTTTTTGCTTTAGCTAAATTTTTTTTGTTTGATTTATTTTATATTACTTAATATTTTTTCTTTCATTCTATTTTATTTAACATTTTTTATACAATTTTTTGTTTACTCAAATTTATGTTATTTTATATGACTTGTTTTAGTTTTTTTTATTTTATCTTATTTTTCATATTATTTCACTTTAGTTTAAAATTGTTTCAATTGCTTTTAGTTTATTTATATTTTTACTTATAGTTTTTATTTTATATTTATTTATTTATATTTTTTAATTTATTTATTAATTTTTTTGTTCTATAACATCCTGTTTTATTTTATTTCATCGAATTTTTTTCTATTTTGTCCATTATTTTATTTTATTTGAAAACTATTTCTTATGTTTTATTTCATATTACTTTGTTTTTTATTTGAACATTTTTTTTAATTCCTTTATCTATAGAATTATTTTAAAACATGGCGCTTATTCTGACTAAACTACAATATGTACAGATATGAAATATATATCAAAAGAAAGGTTTTGGTGAGCATATTTCCGGAAAATTATAAAAATTAAAATTGGTTAATTTGTTCATGAAATATTTGCGTGTAAAGTTATCAAAATTTTCATATTGATAACAGCGATGTCTATGCAAAGCGGCATGACACACAAATATACGCATATATAATATATGAGTACGTTTGCTTTGTTTAGCTCTCTTTCCAATGAGTACAGCATAGTATACATTTGGATTCTCAATAATTGTTTTGTTTTGTTCTCTTTACTATAAATATGTATTCATGAACGTAGTCCTAACGGGTGCTGCGAATTTTTTTCAAAATTTTGTTGTGATGGCAATAATTGGTATGAATTGACAATTGACTTGAAATTTGTCAATTCACTTAAAACAACGGTAACAGTGCAAATTGGAAAGAGTTTTGGACAGACGCAAAATGGAATTTATTTTAAGAAAAAAGTACATCCATATTTAATTTTAAAATATGCCTAGAGGACGACCAGGAAGAGTTCGTAGAAGAGTTCCTACTTTAAGTGGAGGAATAGAGCAGGTAAGTAAGTGATAAATGTTTGAAACGTCACGTATTGGATATGATTGGTAGAAGCATCCACTTTTGTTTTCGTTCATATATGGTACAATTGAACTACAATATATAAACGTACCTATGTGTGTATTTAAAAATTTTGTGTGCGTTTGATCCTTTTTGCAAAACTCAAAATTTTAAATAGTTTTAAAAACTGAGGAGAGAGAGACAAATTAGTTATTTATTTGATACTATTTCAAAGGTAAACTGTATTTGGGCTATTCTTAGAAAAAATGTATAGTATAAGACGATGCCCAACGCCATTTAAAAGAACACTATTACCCATCAAATCAACGAACTTTTTGAGACAGATATAAATTTTTAAGTGTTTTTTTTTTTTCTTTGTATTGTATTCTATGTGTGTACATGTATATTTTTATGTATGCAGCCATTATCAAATCATATATGAATATGAACTTTGAAATTTTTTTTACTATTCTTCTTAAAAATTTTAAAAACGTAAAGATCTGTGAAAAAAAAATTTTTACTTTTGCAAATCCAAGAAATTTTACGAATGGCAAAAAAAAAATTGTATAATTGTGTTGGTGAATGGCACACGACTTATCATAAAACAAATGCATCCGAATTGTTTGCACGGAAGTGTTATGCGGAGAGGCTCAAGGAAGGCGATTTCTATTGGCTCGTATAAATTTGCAGCCGAGCGAAACCACACTTCCTTTTATGTTAAAGCGCCGCCAATTTCCCCCTACAATAGCCTTCGCCATAACAATAAATAAGGCCCAGGGGCAAACATTATCAAGGGTGGGGCTTCATTTAAAGGACAATTGCTTTGCTCACGGCCAACTTTATGTTGCGTTAAGCCGGGTTAGATCCTGGGAAAATATACGAGTTCAAATGGGCAATAACGAAAACTTGACGTTGAATGTAGTTTATAATGAAGTAATTAAAAAAAAAATTACTGATTTAACTGAAAAAATTTTTTAAAATGTTATATGCATAAGTTCTTACATATTACATATAAATAAAAATATACACTTTTCTAATCATCATAACTTTTAATATTATATATAAAAGTGTCACATATGCTGTTTACTTTCCGTGTCAAAAAAACCCACCCGATTTTCGGGGGTTACATACTAGTTGTTATTATTTTATTTAATTATAGTTGTTTTTTGTATCTTATTTTATTAATTTAACAGTTTCCATTTCATTTTATTTTTATAATATTTCTATTTTTATATTTCTATAATTTTTCTATTTTATTGAAAGTCTTTTTCTTTGTTTTTTTCATTTAGTTTTCTTTTTCTTTTTTTATTTTGTGTTATTTCATTTAATTAAATTTTATTTTATTTTACTTTATTGCAATTCTTTTTTTTCATTTTTTTTTATTTTGTTACATTTTGGTTTATTTTATTAATTTTTATTTTTTATTGATTGATTTTAATTTATTCCATTTGATTTTATATAATTTTATTAATTTAAATTTTTTTATGTTATTTAATTTTATTTTTTTTTGTCTTACTTTTATCCTTAATTTCCTAATTGAATTTAGATTAATTTAATTTAATTTTTATTTTACTTTATTTTATTTTATTTTACTTTATTTTATTTGTGTTATTTAATTTGATTAAATTTTATTATATTTTACTTTATTGTATTTCCTGTTTCTTTCATTTTGTTACAATTTGGTTTATTTTTTTATAATAATTTATTCAAATTTTCTTTATTTTGTCTTACTTTTATCATTAATTTTATAATTTAATTTAATTTTATATTATTTTATTCTATTTTATTTTATTGTATCTTATTTTATTTAAATTTTTTATTATTTGTTTTTTTATTTTATTTACAACTTTATCTATTTTATTTTTTTTATTTTATTTTGTTTTTTTTTTAAATTTATTTTCAGGTTTTTATTAGTTTTATTTTGTATTTTTTTTGTTGTCTTTAAAAATTTTTTACTAATTTTTTTTATTTTATTACATTTGATTTTGTTCTATTTCATTTATTTATTCATTTATTTAAATATTTTTTTATTATTTTTAATTTATAGCTATTTTTTAATTGTTATATTAATTTATACCATTTTATTTAATATTATATAATTTATTTTTAATTCTTTGTATTTGTCATTTAATTTACATTCATTTCATTTCATCTTATTTTATTTCATATTTCCTTCCACTTGTCACAAAGCACCATGCGGTTTCTCAACTACTTAGTTCAGTCGATGCCAATGCCATTGTCAATGTTGCATGCAACACTTGTTTTACAAACTCTCTGCCACAGCTCAAACGTACTAGCACAGTGCACCTCTCAGACAGTTTCCATTTTCAAAAATAAAATAAAAATGTCTTTGCATTTCACTATCATAATTTTTTCCAATCCCCAAACACTTGAAACTTGTTGCATGTTGCTAAGTTTTATGTTCACCTCTTTTTTAGTTTTATTTCTATTTTTATACGCATAGATGCCAACCAGCAGTGGCCAATCACTAATACTCTTCTTATCATTTCTATGTATTTATATATACTTATATTTTTATTTACGTGTGTGTGTGTGTGTGTGTGTATCTGTCTGTCAATTCGCATGTCTTAAGTGCATTTACGTGCAGCTGCCATTCTCCACTTTCCAGTTGCCACTTCACGTCTTACTTTTATTTACGCAATTACTTGCAACACTGCATATCTGCTGTTTGCCACAAAGTATTTTTATTGCAAATACTTGAAATAGTTTGCCTTGAAGCGTCTACGTTTAGACGAGTATAGCGTACGCGTATTTATTTTTATTCTTACGGACATTTCTTTGTTTTCATAAATTGTGGAAAACAGATAAATCACTCAGAACCACATGAATAAAAAAATCGGTTACATAAAAAATGCTTTGGCAATAGAGAGAGCTCTGTGCTCTTCAGATTGAGCTGTAAAAATTATCCATGCCAAAGCTTCAGAAGTATTGCCAGTCTTGCTCTGAAAAAAGTTGAACTCCGGGGGAGAAAAATTGTATTGTATTGGCTTAAACCTTTTCCACTTAGATTTTATAAAGAGTCAATTCGTTGTTAGAAAGAGTAAATCGGATTTTAGAACAATCAAATGAATTAAAAAAAAAATCAATGGGATTTTAGAATAATAAATTAAACCAGAAAGCGTAAATTGGCACTTGTAGAATCATTGTTTTTTATTAGTCGAACCATCTTGATTTGACAATGAATTTGTATATGTCATCAATTATCCTTTCTGCAATTTCTTTTAAGTCAACCATCGAGAATTGCCCCCGTATTCTATGCCGTAGAGCTCCAAGACTTGGGCACTCACAGAGATAGTTAAATACTGTTTCCTTAGATTCTTCTTGATTGCAGCTTCTACGTCTATTGTATGCGGCCACCCCATCTTCCTGGCATGATCTCCCAAAGGCCAGTAGTCGCTTATTGTTGACGTAATTCTGAATATGTCTGCTCGTGGCTTTCTTAACAACTCGTCATTACTGGATTTGTTGAAATTAGGCCACGCTTGTTTAGTTATTTTGCAGGTATCCGTGTTTGCCCATCTATCTACTGGAACAGCGAGAAGATCTCCCTTTTGCCTTGGGGACAGTATATTTCTATTGATTCTAGATTCATTATAGGTCGTTTATCAGCTTTCTCATTTTCTTCTATGCTCCTATGGCCAGCTACCCAGATGAGAGTGATTTCTATCGTGCCCACTAAAGCATTAAGTTCTTCTTTGCATTGTCTAACGATTTTTGAATTGGTTATAGGTGACTTTAAAGCTAATATGACTGACTATCTGAAAATATTTACACTTCCGATAATTGTTGTAGCTGGTTTCTAATTATAAGCCAAGCTTCCCTTATCCCGACTACTTGGACTTGAAAAATACTATTCCAATTCCCCAGGCGAACAGACTTGCAAGTTTCGAGGTCTTTCGAGGCGCAGAAGTCCATCTTAGGTTCTACAGTAAAAAGTGAAGTTGTATTGTTGTAACAGCATAAACATACTTACAGATGGGGAATGCTGCTGGAGTAACAGTCCTAAGCCGGATATAAATCCGGGTCATTTCGGTAACGTGAAGTTGTATTCGCTTCGACTACTGAATTCAACACCCATTTTACCTTAAACTCTAATCTAAAGTATAGGGTAGCGGTAGTAAAATCTGGCCAAAAAAATTTAGTTAATCATTTCTAAAATCCAATTGACTATTCCAAAATCCGTCTAAAAATGTTGTAGTGCCGCCACCTTGTGCAGATTCGCTTTGGTTTAAATTTAATTTTTTTGGTCACGAATTTTTCAAGCTGTGTTTGCTTTAATCCTTCAACAAATATTAACACATTTTCTAAAAGAAGTTCTACAAAGTTTGCAGGTATTATTCAGTTCCGCTGGAGTTCAGACTGGCGGCGCATATTACGCCTTCCAACATCAACTGAAGATTACTGGATATCACACGAATGCATTGAAAATAAGCTGGAATAAGTAAATGGGAGTATTCAAGTCACTTTTACCCGAGTCTTGGATGCCATGTGCGTACATGTAAATGCATATGTAGATGTTAAGCCACTCACTTGGCCCAATTTCACCCAAACGAGCAAACATTAATTACAAATTTTCGCGGCCATTATAAGTGACACACGCATACTAACACACATACATACATACAATACATTCATTCACAGGCTCGTATGCCTACCCAGGCGTTGTGCGGCGCGACGCAAATGACACAGATTGCACTTAACAGATTACAAAATTAACGATATGGGAATTGTAAGTTATTTGCTAGTGTAATTCCATTACTCTTATATTAGAATCCCCAATGGGGATATCAATGGCATAGTACTTCAAAATGTGCATATGTATGTGGGTAAGTAAGCATATGTGTGAGAATGATATGTAACACAAACATACACAACCTTTCATATTGCTCTTGTGACACAATTACACACATACATACATATGCACACACACTCATATTGCCCTTGCCGGCACTATCTGCTGCATCCGGCAGCTGCTTTTGCATTCTCCGTTTACATAACCTCAAACTCAAGTCGAGGGCGACGAATGCAAGCATACGTTGGCGTTTGACATTTTCAAGTGGCACTTAATTAATCCCAAAACGCTAATTTTATCTTTTGCGTCATGTCGCGCCGCATCGCGTCGCGTCGCCCTCCGTTGTACCTTTACGAGTGTTTAATTCTACATTAAGCGCATGTAACTGCCACGCCTCCGCAGTCTACCTTTCTACTCACTTTCTACGGTATTAACTAATTTTCAGCACGCTTACGGTGCAGCGCTAGTTTAGTAATGCAGGGTTGCAATTTATCGCAACTACACGCGAATGTTAATGACGTTACTAACTTAACGGTTTACTTCATTTCCCACACTTTGTACGTAGAAAATTTGGTGTTTGACAATAATACGCTACTTTATCACCCAATTTCCAGGATAACATCATCCAGCAAGAGACACCAGCTCATTGCCACACAGCTTTTCACACTTACTTGCAAATTTTGGCTGGAATTTTTGGGTTAGTGCTTCGTGCGGTGGTATTTTGGGGTATGCCGTTATTGATAAGGGCATGCACGGCTCAACTTTTCATATGAAGAGAAAGTACCGGGTTAGTGTGAATAGAAGATGAGCTAATATAAATATTTAAACGCATCAAGGTAGTTTGCAAGGCGGTTGCAATAGTTAACAGAATTTCTTGTTTCAAGTAGTATAAGTATAAGTATAAGTATAAGTATAAGTATAAGTATAAGTATAAGTATAAGTATAAGTATAAGTATAAGTATAAGTATAAGTATAAGTATAAGTATAAGTATAAGTATAAGTATAAGTATAAGTATAAGTATAAGTATAAGTATAAGTATAAGTATAAGTATAAGTATAAGTATAAGTATAAGTATAAGTATAAGTATAAGTATAAGTATAAGTATAAGTATAAGTATAAGTATAAGTATAAGTATAAGTATAAGTATAAGTATAAGTATAAGTATAAGTATAAGTATAAGTATAAGTATAAGTATAAGTATAAGTATAAGTATAAGTATAAGTATAAGTATAAGTATAAGTATAAGTATAAGTATAAGTATAAGTATAAGTATAAGTATAAGTATAAGTATAAGTATAAGTATAAGTATAAGTATAAGTATAAGTATAAGTATAAGTATAAGTATAAGTATAAGTATAAGTATAAGTATAAGTATAAGTATAAGTATAAGTATAAGTATAAGTATAAGTATAAGTATAAGTATAAGTATAAGTATAAGTATAAGTATAAGTATAAGTATAGGTATAAGTATAAGTATAAGTGTAAGTATTTTGCTAACTATCGTAGGGTTTGAAGGAACGGCAGTGCTCACAACTGTGGTGAAATGGAACATCGATAAGTAGGGTGTCCCGACACAGAGAAAAAAGAAGAGCGATTAGACTACCACAAACTCAATACTTTTGTTCAACACTGAATCGAGTGGATCGACGGCCATTCGCAGTCATTGCAATCACCTGATTTCGCTCTGTATGACTACGAGCTATTCAATTATTTAAAAAAAAAAGTTTTCCTTATTCACTCCACTCGGGTGAATAAAGCCTCGACAAGACTCAGTATTGCGTTGGTTTCTTAATCTATTTGCTTTCTGGCAGGTTAGGAGATTAGCCTGCCGCTACCACTTAAAAAAATAACTCCAGGAAATCGGTTCGAGTGCCTAGGAAAAATTAAAATTAAATTGTCGCGTTAATTGAAGAATTGAAAAGAAGAATTTAGTTGAAAAATTCTCTCTAGAATTGAAAAAAATGATTTACTATATTGAGAAGTACTAAAAGAACTAATAGGAGATTCAGTAAATTTGTAAAATTTACAAATACAATCCTCTTTTCATCTAATCATACTAATATAAAAACAATTATTTATTCGCAAAACAAGACAGAACGCATACTTTTATAAAACTATTTTAAAATAGGATTAATGAGACCTGTTCAACTCAGAACATCTGTCTCACATTTCTTAAGTACCTATACCAGCGAGCTCACAATACGTTAAGGAAAGAAAAAAACAAGATGTTGACATTTATTTATTCAACAAAGCCTATATAACAAAAATCATCACATAAATTTAAGAGGAACGCAGCCCGAGCTATCGACAGGCGACCCTGGACGCAGGGTGAGTAAGTGAATGTCTCCTTCTTAGGACGCCGTCTGGCACCTCTTCTTCGAAGCAATACGGAGCAGTCCCGGGGGTGAGGCAAAAATCGAGGATAAGAAGTGGTAAGCATTTTTAACCCAACCTCAAAAAAAATTGTTGTTGTTATTAATACTATATTTATCCTACGCAATATTATTTGATGTTCAAGTAAATATTCCTGAGATTTCCACTTGTCTCATGTCTTTATTTATTTTCTTTTTAATTTATTTGAATTCCACAATAAAAACTCGCTCCTCCAAAAACCATAATTATCCTCCAACCATTGCGGTGCTATTCAATTTAGTGCGAGTATTAGCACAAATGCATGCGCATGGCAGCCCACCCATACATACATACATAGATAACTAATTTAGTTTAGTAATGATTAAAATTGCCGGCGATATAATTGTAATTAAAACGCAGAGCTATTGAAAATTGTTACCAGTTACTAAGTGAAACCGGTTGAAATTCACATTTGGATTGTGGTGAGAAAGAACGCAACACAGCATCCGGTAAAAGCCATGCATACTCGTCTAACGTTGGCTAAGCGTTAACGCAAACTTGCAACACAAATAAATATAACTACGAATATGAACATGCGCGTGCATATGAATGCAAATATCAGATTTTATGTTAACCTAAATTCTATGGATGTTAGCATCGTTCAGCGCAACAAGTAAGCCGACTATTAAATGGAATTACATTTCGATAGCTCGTTGAGGTGATGATTGCTTTTCGGCGTATTCAAATAATACCTAACTATTAATATGTAGTATGTAGATATGTGTGAACCCAATTGTGAGTTTTTATTGGCATCAAAAGCCCAATTGAGAATTTAAACACATTTCCATACGAATAATATAGCGGAGTTGACCTCTGTCTTCACTCAAATTTCAAGTATCCTTGACAAAATGATCCAGTGGGATGGGTGAAGATAAACTGAAACGCAACGACGTTAAATCGTGGCATACGAGTGAGGTAGTGTAAAGCACTTTTCTTAAATAAAACTATCGAATTACAGCTTGTTACATAGTGTGAGGCATATAGAAGGCGCAAATAACAGCGCACTATTCGATTGGGGGACTCTTTAAACAGGCTTTGTTTTTCAAAAAAAGAGTTAACCAACTGCTAAGGCGTCACCAGATTGGACGTTCTTTTCCCAATAGGGTTTTTTTAGAAAGATTTACGCGCAACTACGTTTACGAATCGAAAATCTACGGTCTGTGAAAAGTGTTCATCGCGCGCTCAGACTACCTTATGGGTTTTAGCGGTGAGGCCCATTACTGACTCAATGCCTACGTCAATAAGCAAAATTTTCATACTTGGACTGAAGAGCAGCCCGAAGCCATTCAAGAACAGCCATTATATCCATTACTTCCATTAAAAACAACCGTTTGGTGCGGCCTATGGGTTGGAGAAACATCGGCTCATACGAGTATTTCTTCAAAGACAAGGCTGGCGCCAATGTAATAGTAAATGGCGAACGCTATCGCACCATTTTTTTGATGCCGGAAATTGAAGCCCGTTGTTCCCAAAATATTTGGCTCCAACAAGACGACGCTACTTACCACACAGCCGGTGATACAATAGATTGACTGCGTCGTCGCTTCGGTGAGCAACTTATCTCTCGTCTCGGACCAGTGGGTTGGCCACCAAGATCGTGTGATATCACACCTTTGGACTTTTATTTGTAGGGTTATCTAAAGTCTAAATGCTTTGTAGATAAACCAGCTTCGACTGAGTTATTGGAAACCAACATTGCTAAAGTTATTCACGAGATACCGACTGAAGTCCTCCAGCGAGTGATCCAATATTGGTGTTTACGGATCGCCGAAAGAGATTATCTTTAAAAAATAAATGTCATGAATGGTTCTACACAAAAATAATAAAAATTGCGCAATCAATTTTCATTTTCGTTGTTTTATTTCAATCTAGAATCTAATACCCCTAAGAAGCTCACCCTTTAGCAGGCGCAAATAAAAGCATACTATTGGATTGGGAGTCTCGAAAAATGCTTTGCTTTTCAAAACAGAGTTAGAAAACTGCTATAATAGCGGATGTAACTATTATAACCTTACTTTCTTACTAACCTGAACTAACCTTAGTTTCTCATTTCTTCTTTTATTTCGTACAAGTATAAGAAGAAAAAGTTTTCTGTTCTAATAGCAAACTAGTCAAAATTGTAAATTTTCCAACTATCTCTGGACAAGTATTTTTTCACAATGTCACCGAAATAAAGAGCCTTTCAAAAGTGACCCCTAGATGTGAGTAGTGAATAATTCCTAGACGGTTCCTTATTTTATGTCATCTTTGAGATTTGTCAAGTATGCAGATGTATTATTTTAGACGATAGAACAAAGCGTTCAAATTCTAAACTTATTATGGAAATGGTCGAGTTTTAAGAATAACACAACGCAAAATTCGTAATTTTTTTTTGTGGAAATAATCATCTGAATGTTCTGTTTGGCGAATTTTACCTGTGGACTTACTAATGGGTAACATTTAAATTATGTAATTTTTCACATATAACTGCTAAGAGCTGTATTTTGAATAAAAAAGGGAAACCTGAAATAATCTAAAATCTTACGTTTCTTATTTCAATGCAACTTCTAGACGCGTTGAAAAACCCTTTATTTTCTATGAAAGTCACCTAAAGCACTAGCAAGCACTATAAAATAATGTAGAAGATGGTTGTTTTAAGAATTAAAATACAAAAAAAAAAAAAAAAAAATAAATACATAAGCAAGGAACAGGCAATCGAATCGAATTTAGTCCGATAGCAAACCAACGTCTCTCGTGCACTGCCTGTATGGGAAATTTTCCAGCAGGGCTCATGTACAAATATTTTAGTGTACAAATACATATATATATATATATATATTTATAATATCCAGGTATTAATCTATGGTATAGTAAAAGTATCTATATACGTAAATATGTACATAAATATAGTGCCGCATTTTCAATTTTTGCTCTAAATGAGACCACGAATTAGTTTGTATTTATGTGATGGGAAATGTGCATTTAAATTATGTGTTTGTAAATTCATTTAATTAAATGTTGAATACACTGCGTTGTGATTATGTATTCCTGCAATATATAACACTTTTTCTGAATTTAAAGTATTATGGCAAATAGGTAAATTACTGCAATTACCGGAGGTCTGCTTAGCAGGCAATAATTGACGAATTAAAAAAACAAAAAAACTAAACATATAGTATGATACAATTTAATAAGCACTGCCATAACAACGAAGGTGTTGACTTTTGAGTACAAAAGTGGGGGACACATTATTGCGAAGAGAGATTGAATATTTCATTTGTGCCGTAATACCAGAAAATGCACAAAATTCATAGTGAAAAAAGTACTTAACGATGAATGCCAAAATTTTTTCCGAACTGTGAGCTGAGTGACTGCAGCTGTTCATTTGTTTCACACATCGGATATGTCTATTGACTAGCATCATTTTCGATTAAAACCTAAAAGGAAACATTTTCATTCATAAGCATCGGATCAGCACCACTGCACGTCGAATCAGTTCAGCGAGTGCTGGGCGTGAACTTTGATTTGCAGAGTTAAAGAGTCCGTGTATAGATCTGTTGTAACAGCGCAAATATTTCTCATAAATATTTTGGGAATGTAAACTGTATGCGCGGCCGACATAGCCGAATGGGTTAGTGCGTGACTATCATTCGGAAGTGCGCTTTTGAAGCCTCTGGCATGAAACACCAATTTGATAAGGAAAGTTTATTTCTAATGCGGTCGCTCGTCGGCAGACAACGGCAAACCTCCGAATCTATTCCGACAATGAAAAAGCTCCTCATAAGAAACAATCTTCCATTCGGAGGCGGCGTAAAACTGTAAGTTCCTTCATTTAGTGGAAAACACCTAGACACACCACAAGTTGTAGGAAGATGTCGGCCAAACACCCACAAAGTGTATAAGCACCAACTGAATGTTTGGAGTGGTAGCCCTTGGCCGGATATATAGTAAATCCGAGTCGTTCCGGCTGCGCAGAACCGACTATCGTGGGAACGGTCCTGAATCGTGGATCATGGTGGTCGAGGACGTTTCTGGTATTAATAAAGCTGCTCCACATGCTAGTGAATGCAAAGCAAGTTGAATGATCTCGTAAAACATTCTAGTGCCGCTGGACTTAAAATCAATGCAAGGAAACAAAACATTTGGCAGTACACATAGTACAGAGGCAAATATTGAAAATGTACACGTTTTTCAATACCTTCGACGCACTTCACTGCAGAAAGCGGATGCAAAAAGGATGTATCCACATTTGATTGCAAAAAGCAAGAGGTGCAAAGTAAGGAGAGCAAATGAACATTACAACAAAAATACGGATTTTCAACTCCAAAGTTAAATCAGTTCTGCACTACGATTGTGAAACATGCTGTCTGTCTGCGGAAGCTTCAAGAGTTCGTGAACCGCTGCTTGAGACGCATTCTACTTATCTGGTGGCCTGACAACTGGATAGCTTACACCGAATTGCATCGACGATGCCATCAAAAACCAATCGCAATTGGAATAAGATAACGTAAATGGAGATGGCCATACTCTACGGAAAGGTGGTGGTGGTACTGAAATCAGCAGACAAGCGCTAAACTGGAACCCCCAAGGACAGCGCAGAAGAGGCAGACCTAGAGGCCCTTGGTGACGCTGCATCGACGAGGAATACAAAGCCGTGGACAAAACAATAACCTGGCAGCAAGTGAAAAATGTATCCGCAAATCGCACAAAATGGAAAAATTGTACTTTGACCCGTAACGGAAACGAAGGAATGATGATGACATGCTAGTGAAGAAAATATGGGAAGAGACTTTTGCATCAATTTTATGAAGGATAACTAACGGAAACGAAGGAATGATGATGACATGCTAGTGAAGAAAATATGGGAAGAGACTTTTGCATCAATTTTATGAAGGATAACTGACGAAGCTGGCTGAAAGCAAAGTAATTGTAGACGTCTCGCTGTGGTCTGTGAAAGTCAGTGATAATAAGCGGAACAAGCCCCGCGTAAACAAATTTTACCAGAGAAGGAAATAAAACTCGATAAATTAGTACAAATATTGTACTAAAATTTATTGAAGAAGTTGGACTCAAAGAAATACTCGGCATCCATGAAGTGGGCACAATAGATCTTTCAGTTCGTAAAGCTAGATGAAAATTACCCTGATTTTTTTGAAAATTACCCTTCTATGAGAAGGTTATTGGCCGATTTCGGCACTTTTAGCCACCAACCTACATTGAGTAAAGAGTATTATGGTATGTCTACCAAGTTTAATTAAAATTTACCAATTTTTGTTCGAGTTATAGTGAGCAAGACATGGCTAAATCGACTTCTCTCTCATTCTTCGCATTCATTTTTTGTAACTTCATGATATATTTCGTTCTGCCTTTTACTGCATAATAATCCCACTCAAGGTCTACAACGCCAGTGCTTGCTCAGGTTAGTGTCGTTCGAAACTTTCCCGTAAACGCAACCAAATAAAAATGAGTGAGAAATACGCGAAGCGTTTCGAGGCGGTATTTTTATGCACGCATTCGAGAAATTATCTTACGCCGCAGCTGCAAAAGTAATTAAAAAATCAAAAAAGTTTGTGGTGATGTGGAATCAGCGGTATAAGATGTACAAAAATGTTGATTACTTTTCCGAGCGCGGCTTGAAGCGAGTGATGACAAAAAAGTAGGATCGTCCAACTCTTTAAGCGGGAACTTTCTTTGTGACTACGCGCAGCACGATCAGTTCTTGGTAAAAAGGGAATAGATGTGAGTATCAACACCATTGAACATCGACTGGAGAAGGTGAACATATTCTAACGTCCCACATCATCAAAACCACTGCTCTCAGAAAAACACATTGAGAAACAACAAAACAAGAAATTGGCGTCACAGTATCCCCATTAAAAATGTGTGGGAAACTATGAAAACGCATCTTGCCCGAAGGCCAGTCCACGATTTAAAGCAACTCGTTCGTCAAAGTCGCAAAATTTAGCCCTGTTTGTCGACGAGCTACGCAGAAAAGCTGGTGCCAGGCTATACTCGACAACGATGGAGACTACACGGCTTATTGAGTAATTGCGACTCGTAGTTTTGTACATACTTTCATGTAAGAAAAATTTCAAATGTATATCTTTTATACTTCTTGAATAATCGCGGTTCCTTTTTCTAACACAGGCTGTAGGTCCCTCATCAATCTAAGCCGGCCATCCATTGGCATCAGCGTACTGGGTATCCCTCTAATGACTTCTGTCGCAGCTTCATAAACGAGGAGGATGTCGAGAGTGTTGAACACTTTCTCTGCCACAGTGCTGCTTTTGCCCGAACGCGATATTGCTGTCTAAAAACTTACTTCTTTGAATGTTTAGCAGACTTGAAGTCTAGAACCATATTTTATCCACTATCTTTTATCGTTTAATCGAGAGACGAAGTGATTTCACCATATTGGGAATTAGAGAGGGAATTTAAGCCCAAATCGATAGTATCCCAATATTCCGCCAGACCTAGGTGAACCCCCTCCTCACCCTTATAGAGAGTGGCAACCACAATACAATTCAATACCAACAACTTGCGCTATCTGGGTGCACTTGTCTTTCGACTAAATACAAAGCATTCACACAATTCACTTCCAAGAAAGGTATGAAATACACACCAGCCAGCTTCCGCGAAATTGCACACAACTGAAGGTCAAAGGCTGTCATACATAACAACGCCAAGCGCAAAACTCCAGCAACGGATGGTGGTGCTCAAGGTGAACTGGCGTCAGACAGAGCTTGTCGTCGCTCACGACAGCAATGCACTAAAGAGATGTATACGCATTTAGCTGGCTATTGAATCGACTACTTATGGATAAGGGTATTGGTGTCAATATCGTGTGCGAAATCATGAATGCGCCTTAAACAGTTTGTTGGCAATTGAAGTAATCAAGCGCTAACTTGTTGTTGCTGTTATTGTTCTTGCTATAAAAAGCTTTTGCCAGGAGGTGCCCTTGCACTCTTGCCGCTTTTAAAGTTTACATTTTCATTGAACTATTTCAATGACGTGCCAAGTAGTGCCAATAATTAGTGCGCCATGACTCAAGTGCACATACACACGCACAGGCACGCTCTCATATAATACTAACAATAAATGCTGTCTTTCACAATATTAGAAAATACTCGTTGCTGTAATTAATAATAAGCAATGTCAGCAGCGTTTGATATCAACGAACCGGCTGAGGTAACTCGAGCCAAGCCTTTTTCCAATGCGTCAAGTACAAAAAGCTGCAAATCCGGCAATATTGCAGTGGCAAGCACAATTAGAAATATATTAAAAACAACAACAACAAATAAGGGTAAGAGGCGAGCAAGTGTAAAAATATGAAATATCGAGTAACTCGCGCAAAAGAAAGACTGAAGGACTGAAAGACAAGCTGTCATTGGCACAAAGTCTGCGATAGCAACTACTGCAGACGTAAGTAGGCGTAAGCTGCACAGTGGCGCAAGTTCATATAAGTCTCGGCCAAAAATAGAAGGAGTTAACGTAGAGCAGTGAAATTTTCTCAAATTGCATTTTTATCTCCATAGTATACTTTTCACTCAATTTTATGAAACTCGTAGTAGAACTACGCCTAGCTGCCATACATCGTATTGAAAAAAATCACAATAAATGGCATCATTTTTGCCGCAGAAATGCAAAAACCTTCTAAAAGGCTGAAACTGTGAAAAGTTCATTACAACTCTTCCTTTCCTTAGCTTAAAAATTACACTCACAAATGCCGGAATTCCTTTGTAGAATAGTTCGCTGATTCCGAAAATCAAATTAAATTTTTTTAAGGCCTCCTTTGAGATATTTCCAAAGACCAAATTAGGAGTTCCCAGCTCGATAAGAAAGCAAGCCGAATGGGTCTGGTGGTGAACGGGGACAAAACAAATTATCTTCTGTCATCAAACAAACAGTCGGCGCACTCGCGTATCGGCACCTACGTCACTGTTGACAGTTATGATTTCGAGGTTGCAAGAAACTTCGTTTATCTAGGAACCAGCATTAACGACACTAATGTCAGCCTTGAAATCCAACGTAGAAGCTGTCTTGCCAACGAGTGCTACATTGGGCTAAGTAGGCAATTGAGTAGTACAGTTCTTTCTCAACCATCAAAACTCACCCTTATCATTCCCGTCCTAACGTATGGCGCAGAAGCTTGGACGACAAAAACATCCGATAAGGCATCCGTGGAGTGATTGAGAGAAAGATTCTGCGGAAGTTTTTGGAATCATTGCACGTTAGCGACGACGAGTATCGTAGCCGATGGAACAATGAGCTGTAAGACGACGACGTAGAGATAGTGCAGCGAATAAAGATCTAGTTGCTTCGTTGGCTGGGTCATGACGTCTAAATGGATACAAACGTTCCGCGTCTGAAAGTGTTCGATGCGTTACCAGCTGGTGTTAGCAAAGAAAGAGGAAGACCTTCTCTGCGTTGGAAAGAGCAGGTGGAAAAGGACTAGGGTTCACTGAGTGTGTTCAACTGCCGCCGGTTAGTATGAGAAAGAAACGACTGGCGCGCTTTGTGAAACTCGGCCACAATCGAGCAAGCGGTTATTACGCCAATCAAGAAGAAGAAATTATGTGTTCTAATATTTCGAGACTCACACTCTGTGAGAGTTCTTTCTGCCTTTGAGTGGTACTAGGCTATTCGAAAAGCGTCGTTCCAGTCGGGGGGTTATCGAAGTTGATTTGAGCTGCCCTTAAAGCTTAGGCGAAGCCTAGAAGCTTAGAAGAAGTCTGCGTACTTCACTTTTCTTATTCCTTTTTTATATTCGCTGGCATTTTCTGTGAATTTTTGCTCTCTTAAAAGCCTTTTCACCTGCTAAATAAACTAAGCAGCTTTAGCCTTCTGCGATACTTTCGGTGTAAGTGGGTAAGTTAGCACCCTTAAGAGGGCTCGCAATGCTAACGACTACTACAATTAGATAAGATTAAGTCAGGTTAGGTCAGGTTAAGTTAAGTTTAGCTGATAGTTTCAAAATACCACATTGGCCTTCGATGTAATCCTAAATATCTTTCATCAAGAAAAAGTCTCAGCAAGCCAGATCGGCTGAATACGGATTTGTGAAAGTGGTATTGTCCAGTGATCGCTCTTCCTTTTTCTAAAAAATCCATGAGGATTACGCCGTTCCCATACCAAAAAATCGTCACCCTCACCTTTCCGGCCGATAGAACTGTCTGCACCTTCTTTGGAGTAGATTCACCGGGAAAAATCCATTGTTTTGATTGTTACTTAGATTCTTGTCTGTAATGACGAATCCAGGTTTCATCAGTGGTGGCAACTTGACGCAAAAATTCCTTCGGATCTCGCTTAAATTGCTCCAAACACTGCTTCGAAGTTAACAGCCGCACCCGCTTGTTGTTGCTTGTGAGCAATCACGGCACCCAATTTTTTCATCGCCAACTTAACTTGTAAAATATTAATTGCCGTTCCGACCGACACACCTATGGCCTCTGTTACTTCACGCATTTTCTTTCGTCGATCGAATCATGTTGTGGATTTTTTGAATGATTTCCGCAGTAAGCAAGTCTTCCGCTCCTCCTGGTCGCTCCTCATTAAAAACGCATGTTCGCCCTCGTTTAAATTCCTTGAACCAATATCTGACTGTGGTCATAGATGGCGAAGCGTCCCTATAGACAGCATCCAACTTTGATTTTATCTCCTCGCAGCTGCCAAATCCAAACTAACTTATCAATCAGTCTGAAATTTGTTTTGCCGTCGTTTGATAGATGACAGGCCACGATGCTAATACCAACTTCCCTCAGGAACGCCCTCTGTCATCAAACACGGGTACTTATTTAACCGCTCTCGTATACTACACAAATAGTACCACCAGCCGGTGCTCATAAAACTGCTGCAGCAACTGCTGAAATCTAATTTAATCAGCAGACTGGTAAATTCCTGCTTACTCTCCCATTCAATTTTCTTGCTTTAGCAGTTTACTCTTTCCCAGCTCTTGGCATGTGGCAACCTGCTCAAAATTTCAATTTACCTATCGACGAATAACTGTAACTAGTTCCAAAAATCAATAAAAAAAATCATAAGCAATTAACTTTCCGTCGCTGTCTTCGTCGAAATGAAAGGAACGGTAACTGCTGCTGGTCAATTAAATTAGACAGCCGGTTATTTACTATATACGTATGTATGTATGTATGAAAGTAAGTAAGTGCATTGAAATTCTGTAGTTGTACAAACATTCATAAAACCACACAAAATACTGTTTTGGAGCACGCAAATGTCTGCCCTGCTTTCACATTCAAAATTCCATGCACGCATCGGCAGGTTGTGGCCAATCTACAGACTAATGAATATGTACGTGTCTAGCACTACATGCATATATGTATGTGTGTCCATGCGTCCACATGTTGTGTCTTATTCGTATTATGAGTTTTTTCCTCAGTTATTCAGTTGGTCTGCTGGTGCATTCAAAAATACATTTGCAAGTAGCTGCCGAAAAAGTGAAAAATATTGATTCAACTCGACTTGGCATTCGAGGTCGTTTGCCTTGATTTTACTAGCAGAGTAATTTGCAAAATGGGTCAATGGAAAATAGTAATTGACGGAGATATGAAAAGAAGGAATTTCTTACGTGTATCATTCTTAGTATGTAATATGCACCGCAACTTCGTCTGCTTAAGTCAAGTATATACAGCGGAGCGAAGGGAAGTATAAGAAAAGTACTTCGTTTATTTCAAGTCTAAAGCATAATTATAGTTTTTACAGACCACTTAGAGCTGATATTAGCTTAAATTACTACAGATAGTTGCATAAAAAAATTAAAAAATATTCTAGAAATTCATAAAATTCATTTTTTACCACGGAAAACTCAAACGGAATAGAACTTGACATGTCATTGCATTCTCTTATTGCGCGGCCAATAGGAGCTTTACGTGCATAATGAGCAGTAATTTAAGATGAAATGGGTGAGTGTTTCGTAGAGATTTAGTAGAAATATGGAAGTGAATATGCGTAATAGAGATGATGAATCTATTTCTCCTTTGATTATACTAAAACAAAAGGCAGTGAGAGTATAGATCTTCGCCTCTCGGGAGTATTTAAATTACTTAAAATCAAACGGAAATTATAGGAAGAGATAGGATTTGAGAAACTGAGATAAGATTTTGAGCTGAGAGCATATTTAAAGAACACTGTCTGCGCATGTTCAATTCTCTCAATTGTAGATTGGTGA